>JAINVK010000769.1:0-132107 GCA_030068075.1 Paguma larvata | reverse complement strand
GTGGGAGCAGCACGGAACTAACACATCTCACCAAAACAGGGACTGAACCCTTAGGGATGACGGAACACAAACGTCAGGAACCGAGTTTGGGCTGAGAGGGGACCCAGGCCCCAACAAGTGTGCCCAGGAGGGAGACCATGGGGCTCCCTTCTCTTGGCCTGAGTCTGGAGGACCAGTCCCGGCAGTTTGGGAAGGAGTGGACGCGGGCCCAGCTCGGATCTGGTGGGGGTGTTAGGAAGGTCGTCTAGAGACAGTCACCAGCAGGGTCTTGAAAGGCAAGAGAGGGCCATTAGCGGTGGGTGGAGAGGAGGCTCCAGGCCAACGAAAGAGCACGAAAGATTATGAAGGAGAAAGGAATCCGGAAAACCAGCGTGCCTGTGGTGTGTGTGCTTGTGGCTGTGTGTGGCCTGTGGTGTGGGTGTGTTGCACGGTGTGGTGTATGTGTTTGTGGTATGTCAACATAGTGTTCTGTGTGTGGTTGCGAGTGCATGTGGGGTTGTGGAGCGTGTGGATGGACGTGTCCATACAGGTGTCTCGTGCAGGCCACCCACACATGCCCTGGGCACTGGTTTTTGGGGCAGCAGATACCTCACTACTCCCGGACTCAGGAGGGAACAGGATGTGAGATGGCCAAATGGGGCCTTGAAAGCTCCTGCACTTGTTTGTTGAGAACCCTGACGCGGGGAGAGGCCCCTCAGGTCCACATGCCCCTCACCCAGCCTCTTCCTCCACCTCGGCCTTGGTGGGATCTCCGAGGGAAGGGAAGGCTCAGGGCGTTGGTGTCTGACCTGACCGGGAGGGAGCGTGCCAGCCCGGGCTCCCAGGGGGTGGATAATCACGGGGAACTTTGGGATCGACATCCTGCGTGAAGCAGGATGTTGAGGGCCAGGACCCACCGCAGGTTCAATTAAAGTCCACCTTGGGAGGTTTTGTGATCAAAGCTGAGGGCCACGTCGGTGGCCTGCAGCATCCTTAGGCTCTTTGCACACCCTGCCTGCCAGTTGACTGCTGGGGCCCCCAGGTGGGGCGGGGTGCGGCCCCGGCTTTATGAGGCAGGCTGGACTCCATTGCTGTCATAGCAACGGTTTTGTTGCTCCTCAGTTAAGCCCAAGCCTGCGGCTTTTACTTCCTGGAGTGTGAACAGGAATGTAGTGAGCGGTTTCTCTCTCCCGTGGGGCACGCGTCTCCTTCTACTGTGACCAGAGAGATCGGAATCACAACATATGCGCATCCCAAGCAGGAAACAGAACAAAACGGAGATTCGTGGCATTGTCAGGACCGGGTCGGGGTTCCGAAGGTCACGTTTGCCAGGCTATGATAGGAACAACGGAGGTGCGCCCAGCGCGCCCTGTTCCAGGCAGCCTGGCGTCGTGTGGCATGGCAGCTTTCATCATACTGACGGCCCTGGCCAGCAGCAGGGTCGGCGGTGTCCACAGCCACATCGGGGCAGTGCGGCAGCCTCCGCGCAGAGCTCCCTCAAGTCGGCAATGTTCGTGGTGGGGATGTGGAGATGACGATGGCCTTGTGGGAGCAGAGCGAGACCAACACATCTCACCAAAACAGGGAATGAACCCTTAGGGATGACAGAACACGAACGTCAGGAACCAAGCTTGGGCTGAGAGGGGACCCAGGCCGCACCAAGTGGGCCTAGAAGGGAGTGGTCTCCCTTCCCTCGCCAGAGTCTGGAAGACCAGTCCCGGCAGTTTGGAAGGAGTAGACGCGGACACAGCACGGATCTGGTGGGGGTGTTAGGGAGGTCGTCTAGAGACTGTCACCAGCAGGGTCTTGAAAGGCAAGAGAGGGCCATTAACGGTGGGTGGAGAGGGGTCTCAGTGCAAGGAAATAGCAGAGAAAGGTCATGAAGGAGAAAGGAGTCCAGTAACCCTGTGTTCCTTTGGTGTATGTGCTCCTGGTGTTGGAGCCTGTGGTGTGGGTGTATTGCCCGTGTGTGGTGTATGTGTGTGTGGTATGTCACAAATGTGTTCGGTGTGGTGGGTTGCGTGTGCATGTGTGGTGTGTGAGCGTCTGGATGGATGTGTCCCCACAGGTGTCTAGTGCGGGCCACCCACACTTACCCTGGGAACGTGGATTCGGGGGCAGCATATCCCTCACTGCCCCCCGACTCAGAAGGGGATCAGGATGTGTGATGGCCAAATTGGGGCCTTGGAAATCTCCTGCACTTGATAACTGAGACCCTGAGCGGGGAGAAGCCCCTCAGGGCCACATGCCCCTCACCCCCGTCTCTTCCTCCACCTCGGCCGTGATGGTATCCCCGAGGGAGGGGGCAGGCTCAGGACGTTGGTGTCCGACCTGACCTGGATGGAGCGTGCCAGCCCGGGCTCCCAGTGGATGCATAATCACGGGGAACTTTGGGATCGACATCCTGCGTGAAGCAGGAAGTTGAGGACCAGGACCCACCGCGGGTTCAATGAAAGGCCACCTTGGGAGGTGTTTCGGTCGAAGCTGAGGGCCACGTAGGTGGCCTGCAGCACCCCTAGGCTCTTTGCCCACCCTGTCTGCCAGGTGGCTGCGGGGAGCCCCGGCTGGGGAGGGGGGGCGGCCCCGGCTTTATGAGGCAGGCTGGACTCCATTGCTGCCATAGCAATGTTTTTTTGCTCCTCAGTTAGGCCCAAGCCTGCGGCTTTCTATCCTGCCGGGAGTGTTACCAGGAATGTAGTGGAGCGGTTTCTGTCACCCGTGGGATTCGTGTCTCCTTCTTCTCTTGTGACCGGAGAACTCGGAAGCGTAACCTCTGCGCATCCCAAGAAAGGCACAGAACAAAACAGTGATTTGGGGCGCTATCAGGACAGGTGTCGAGGTTAAGAAGGTCACGTTTGCCAGGCTGTGATAGGAACAAGCAGGTACGCCCAGGGCGCCCTGTTCCAGGGAGATTTCGTGGTGTGGCGTGTCGACGTCCTTCCTACTGACGGCCCCGGCAGGCGCCAGGGTCGGCGGTGTCCACAGCCACACCGGGCCAGTGCCGCAGCCTCCGCCCAGAGCTCCCTCGCGGCGGCTTGTTCGTGGTGGGGACAGGGAGATGATGTTGGCCTTGTGGGGAGCAGAGCGGCACCAACACATCTCATCAAAACAGGGACTGAACCCTTAGGGATGAAGGAACATGAACGTCAGGAACAGAGCTTGGGCTGAGAGGGGACCCAGGCCCCAACACGTGGGCCCCGGAAAGAAACCATTGGGCTCCCTTCCCTCGGCCTGAATCTGGAGGACCAGTCCCGGCAGTTTGGCAAGGAGTAGACGCGGGCTCAGCTCGGATCTGGTGTAGTGTTAGGGGAGGTCGTCTAGAAACTGACACCAGCAGGGTCTTGAAAGGCAAGAGAGGGCCATTGGTAGTGGCGTGGAGAGGCGGCTCCAGGCCAACGAAATAGCACGGAAGAGGGTATGAAGGAGAAAGGATTCCGAAAACCTGTGTGCCTGTGGTGTGTGTGCTTGTGGTGTGTGTGCGAAAGTGTGGGTATGTTGCGTGTGTGTGGTGTATGTGTGTGTGATATGTCACAAATGTGTTCTCTGTCGTGGGTTGCGTGTGCATGTGTGGTGTGTGAGCGTGTGGATGGACGTGTCCTCACAGGTGTCTCGTGCGGGCCACCCACACGTGCCCGGGGCAGGGGGTTTTTGTGGCAGCAGATCCCTCACTGCTCCCGGAATCAGGAGGGGTACAGGATGTGAGGTGGCCAAATGGGGACCTTGGAAATCACCTGCACTTGATAGTTGAGAACCTGAGCGGGGAGAGGCCCCTCAGCGCCACATGCCCCTCACCCCGCCTCTTCCTCCACCTCGGCCTTTGTGGTATCTCCGAGGGAGGAGGAAGGCTCAGGGCGTTGGTTTCCGACCTGACCTGTAGGGAGCGTGCCAGCCTTGGCTCCCAGTGGGTGCATCATCACGGGTAACTTCGGGATTGACATCCTGCGTGAAGCAGGATGTTGAGGGCCAGGACCCACCGCAGGTTCAATTAAAGTCCACCTTGGGAGGTTTTGTGATCAAAGCTGAGGGCCACGTCGGTGGCCTGCAGCATCCTTAGGCTCTTTGCACACCCTGCCTGCCAGTTGACTGCTGGGGCCCCCAGGTGGGGCGGGGTGCGGCCCCGGCTTTATGAGGCAGGCTGGACTCCATTGCTGTCATAGCAACGGTTTTGTTGCTCCTCAGTTAAGCCCAAGCCTGCGGCTTTTACTTCCTGGAGTGTGAACAGGAATGTAGTGAGCGGTTTCTCTCTCCCGTGGGGCACGCGTCTCCTTCTACTGTGACCAGAGAGATCGGAATCACAACATATGCGCATCCCAAGCAGGAAACAGAACAAAACGGAGATTCGTGGCATTGTCAGGACCGGGGTCGGGGTTCCGAAGGTCACGTTTGCCAGGCTATGATAGGAACACGGAGGTGCGCCCAGCGCGCCCTGTTCCAGGCAGCCTGGCGTCGTGTGGCATGGCAGCTTTCATCATACTGACGGCCCTGGCCAGCAGCAGGGTCGGCGGTGTCCACAGCCACATCGGGGCAGTGCGGCAGCCTCCGCGCAGAGCTCCCTCAAGTCGGCAATGTTCGTGGTGGGGATGTGGAGATGACGATGGCCTTGTGGGAGCAGAGCGAGACCAACACATCTCACCAAAACAGGGAATGAACCCTTAGGGATGACAGAACACGAACGTCAGGAACCAAGCTTGGGCTGAGAGGGGACCCAGGCCGCACCAAGTGGGCCTAGAAGGGAGTGGTCTCCCTTCCCTCGCCAGAGTCTGGAAGACCAGTCCCGGCAGTTTGGAAGGAGTAGACGCGGACACAGCACGGATCTGGTGGGGGTGTTAGGGAGGTCGTCTAGAGACTGTCACCAGCAGGGTCTTGAAAGGCAAGAGAGGGCCATTAACGGTGGGTGGAGAGGGGTCTCAGTGCAAGGAAATAGCAGAGAAAGGTCATGAAGGAGAAAGGAGTCCAGTAACCCTGTGTTCCTTTGGTGTATGTGCTCCTGGTGTTGGAGCCTGTGGTGTGGGTGTATTGCCCGTGTGTGGTGTATGTGTGTGTGGTATGTCACAAATGTGTTCGGTGTGGTGGGTTGCGTGTGCATGTGTGGTGTGTGAGCGTCTGGATGGATGTGTCCCCACAGGTGTCTAGTGCGGGCCACCCACACTTACCCTGGAACGTGGATTCGGGGGCAGCATATCCCTCACTGCCCCCCGACTCAGAAGGGGATCAGGATGTGTGATGGCCAAATTGGGGCCTTGGAAATCTCCTGCACTTGATAACTGAGACCCTGAGCGGGGAGAAGCCCCTCAGGGCCACATGCCCCTCACCCCCGTCTCTTCCTCCACCTCGGCCGTGATGGTATCCCCGAGGGAGGGGGCAGGCTCAGGACGTTGGTGTCCGACCTGACCTGGATGGAGCGTGGCCAGCCCGGGCTCCCAGTGGATGCATAATCACGGGGAACTTTGGGATCGACATCCTGCGTGAAGCAGGAAGTTGAGGACCAGGACCCACCGCGGGTTCAATGAAAGGCCACCTTGGGAGGTGTTTCGGTCGAAGCTGAGGGCCACGTAGGTGGCCTGCAGCACCCCTAGGCTCTTTGCCCACCCTGTCTGCCAGGTGGCTGCGGGGAGCCCCGCTGGGGAGGGGGGGGCGGCCCCGGCTTTATGAGGCAGGCTGGACTCCATTGCTGCCATAGCAATGTTTTTTTGCTCCTCAGTTAGGCCCAAGCCTGCGGCTTTCTATCCTGCCGGGAGTGTTACCAGGAATGTAGTGGAGCGGTTTCTGTCACCCATGGGATTCGTGTCTCCTTCTTCTCTTGTGACCGGAGAACTCGGAAGCGTAACCTCTGCGCATCCCAAGAAAGGCACAGAACAAAACAGTGATTTGGGGCGCTATCAGGACAGGTGTCGAGGTTAAGAAGGTCACGTTTGCCAGGCTGTGATAGGAACAAGCAGGTACGCCCAGGGCGCCCTGTTCCAGGGAGATTTCGTGGTGTGGCGTGTCGACGTCCTTCCTACTGACGGCCCCGGCAGGCGCCAGGGTCGGCGGTGTCCACAGCCACACCGGGCCAGTGCCGCAGCCTCCGCCCAGAGCTCCCTCGAGGCGGCTTGTTCGTGGTGGGGACATGGAGATGATGTTGGCCTTGTGGGAGCAGAGCGGCACCAACACATCTCATCAAAACAGGGACTGAACCCTTAGGGATGAAGGAACATGAACGTCAGGAACAGAGCTTGGGCTGAGAGGGGACCCAGGCCCCAACACGTGGGCCCCGGAAAGAAACCATTGGGCTCCCTTCCCTCGGCCTGAATCTGGAGGACCAGTCCCGGCAGTTTGGCAAGGAGTAGACGCGGGCTCAGCTCGGATCTGGTGTAGGTGTTAGGGAGGTCGTCTAGAAACTGACACCAGCAGGGTCTTGAAAGGCAAGAGAGGGCCATTGGTAGTGCGTGGAGAGGCGGCTCCAGGCCAACGAAATAGCACGGAAAGGGTATGAAGGAGAAAGGATTCCGGAAAACCTGTGTGCCTGTGGTGTGTGTGCTTGTGGTGTGTGTGCGAAAGTGTGGGTATGTTGCGTGTGTGTGGTGTATGTGTGTGTGATATGTCACAAATGTGTTCTCTGTCGTGGGTTGCGTGTGCATGTGTGGTGTGTGAGCGTGTGGATGGACGTGTCCTCACAGGTGTCTCGTGCGGGCCACCCACACGTGCCCGGGGCAGGGGGTTTTTGTGGCAGCAGATCCCTCACTGCTCCCGGAATCAGGAGGGGTACAGGATGTGAGGTGGCCAAATGGGGACCTTGGAAATCACCTGCACTTGATAGTTGAGAACCTGAGCGGGGAGAGGCCCCTCAGCGCCACATGCCCCTCACCCCGCCTCTTCCTCCACCTCGGCCTTTGTGGTATCTCCGAGGGAGGAGGAAGGCTCAGGGCGTTGGTTTCCGACCTGACCTGTAGGGAGCGTGCCAGACTTGGCTCCCAGTGGGTGCATCATCACGGGTAACTTCGGGATTGACATCCTGCGTGAAGCAAGATGTTGAGGGCCAGGACCCACCGCGGGTTCACCTAAAGGCCACTTTGGGAAGTGTTGTGGTCAAAGCTGAGGGCCCAGCTCGGATTAGGTGGGGGTGTTAGGGAGGTGGTCTAGAGACTAACACCAGCTGGGGCTTGAAAGGCAAGAGAGGGCTATTAGCGGGGGGTGGAGAGGCGACTCCAGGTCATGAAAATAGCACACAAAGGTCAAGAAGGAGAAAGGAGTCCAGAAAACCTGTGTGACTGTTGTGTGGGTGTGTTGGGTGTGTGTCATATGTGTGTGTGGTACGTAACAAATGTGTTCTGTGCGGTGGGTTCCGTGTGCATGTGAGGTGTGTGAGCGTGTGGATGGACGTGTCCGCACATGTGTCTCGTGCGGGCCACCCACACATTCCCTGGGAACGTGGTTTCGGGGGCAGCATATCCCTCATTGCCCCCCGACTCACAAGGGGATCAGGATGTGTTATGGCCAAATTGGGGCCTTGGAAATCTCCTGCACTTGATAGTTGAGACCCTGAGCGGGGAGATGCCCCTCAGGGCCACATGCCCCTCACCCCGCCTCTTCCTCCACCTCGGCCTTGGTGGGATCTCCGAGGGAGGGGGCAGGCTCAGGGCGTTGGTGTCCGACCTGACCTGGATGGAGCGTGCCAGCCTGGGCTTCCAGTGGGTGCATAATAACAGGGAACTTTGGGATCGACATCCTGCGTGAAGTAGGAAGTTGAGGGCCAGGACCCACCGCGGGTTCAATGAAAGGCCACCTTGGGAGGTGTTTCGGTCAAATCTGAGGGACAAGTAGGTGGCCTGCAGCACCCCTAGGCTCTTTGCCCACCCTGTATGCCAGGTGGCTGCGGGGGCCCCCGGCTGGGAAGGGGGGCGGCCCCGGCTTTATGAGGCAGGCTGGACTCCATTGCTGCCATAGCAACATTTTGTTGCTCCTCAGTTAGGCCCAAGCCTACGGCTTCCTATCCTTCCTGGAGTGTGACCAGGAATGTAGTGGAGCGGTTTCTGTCTCCCGTGGGATACATGTCTTCTTCTTCTCTTGTGACCGGAGAACTCGGAAGCGTAATCTCTGTGCATCCCAAGCAGGGCACAGAACAAAACAGAAATTCGGGGCGCTATCAGGACAGGTGTCGAGGTTAAGAAGGTCACGTTGCCAGGCTGTGATAGGAACAAGCAGGTGCGCCCAGGGCGCCCTGTTCCAGGGAACTTGGCAACGTGTGGCGTGGCAGGTTCATTCATACCGACAGCCCCGCAGGCGGCAGGGTCTGCGGTGTCAAGAGCCACACAGAGCCAGTGTGGCAGCCTCCCCGCAGAACTCCCTCGAGTCGGCCATGCTCGTGCTGGGAGGTGGAGGTGACGTTGACCTTGTGGGAGCAGCGCAGCACCAACACATCTCACCAAAACAGGGACTGAACCCTTAGGGCTGACGGAACACGAACGTCGGGAACCAAGCTTGGTTGAGAGGGGACCCAGGCCCCACCAAGGTGGGCCCAGGAGGGAGACCATGGGCTCCCTTCATTCGGCCAGAGTCTGGAGGACCAGTCCCGGCAGTTTGGGAAGGAGTGGACGCGGGCCCAGCTCGGATCTGGTGGGGGTGTTAGGGAGGTCGTCTAGGGACTGACCCCAGCAGGGTCTTGAAAGGCAATAGAGGGCCATTAGCGGTGCATGGAGAGGCGGCTCCAGGCCAACGAAATAGCAACAGAAAGGTTATAACGGAGAAAGGATTCCGGAAAACCTGTGTGCCTGTGGTGTGTGTGCCTCTGGTGTGTGAGCCTGTGGTGTGGGTGTGTTGCGCGTGTGTGGTGTATGTGTGTGTGGTATGTCACAAATGTGTTCTGTGTGGTGGGTTGCGTGTGCATGTGTGGTGTGTGAGCGTGTGGATGGACGTGTCCGCACAGGTGTCTCGTGCGGGCCACCCACACTGCCCTGGGCACTTGGTTTTTGGGGGCAGAAGATCCCTCACTGATCCCGGACTCAGGAGGGGAACAGGATGTGAGACGGCCAAATGGGGGCCTTGGAAAGCTCCTGCACTTGGTAGTTTAGACCCTGAGCGGGGTAGGCCCCTCAGGCCCACATGCCCCTCACCGCCGCCTCTTCATCCACCTCGGCCTTGGTAGGATCTCCGAGGGTGGGGGCAGGCTCATTGCGGTGGTGTCGGATATGACCTGGAGGGAGCGTGTCAGCCTGGGCTCCCAGTGGGTGCATCATCACGTGGAACTTTGGGATCGACATCCTGCGTGAAGCAGGAAGTTGAGGGCCAGGTCACACACCGCGGGTTCACTGAAAAGCCACCTTGTGAGGTGTTTCGGTCAAAGCTGAGGGCCACGTATGTGGCCTACAGCACCCTTAGGCTCTTTGCCCACCCTGCCTGTCACTTGGCTGCGGTGCCCCGGGCTGTGGCGGGGGGCGGCCCCGGCTTTATGAGGGAGGCTGGACTCCATTGCTGCCATAGCATCGTATTGTTGCTCCTCAGTTAGGCCCAAGCCTGTGGCTTTCTATCCTGCCTGCAGTGTGACCAGGAAGGTAGTGGAGCGGTTTCTCTCTCCCGTGGGATACGTGTCTCCTTCTTCTCCTGTGACCGGAGAACTCCGAAGCGTAACCGCTGTGCTACCCAAGCAGGACACGGAACAAAACAGAGATTCGTGGCACTGTCAGGACCGGTGTCGGGGTTCAGATGTCACGTTTCCCAGGCTGTGATAGGAACAGGGAGGTGCGCCCAGGGCTCCCTGTTCCAGGGAGCTTGGCGTTGTGTGGCGTGGCGGCTTCCATCATACCGACGGCCCCGGCAGGAGGCAGGGTCTGCGGTGTCCACAGCCACACCGGGCCAGTGCAGCAGCCTCCGCGCATAGCTCCCTCGAGTCGGCCATGTTCGTGGTGGGGACGTGGAGGTGACGTTGGCCTTGTGGGAGCAGCGCGGGACCAACACATCTCACCAAAACAGGGACTGAACCCTTAGGGATGACGGAACACGAATGTCAGCAACCGAGCTAGGGCTGAGAGGGGACCCAGGCCCCACAAAGTGGGCCCAGAAGGGAGTGGTCTCCCTTTCCTCGGCCAGAGTCTGGAGGACCAATCCCGGCAGTTTGGGAAGGAGTAGTCACGGGCCCTGCTCGGATCTGGTGGGGGGTGTTAGGGAGGTCGTCTAGAGAATGACACCAGCAGGGTCTTCAAAGGCACCAGAAGGCCATTAGCGGTGCGAGGAGACGCGGCTCCAGGCCAACGAAATAGCACAGAAAGGTTATGAAGGAGAAAGGATTCCGGAAAACCTGTGTGCCTGTGGTGTGTGTGCTTGTGGTGTGTGTGCCTGCGGTGTGGGTGTGTTGCGCGCGTGTGGTGTATGTGTGTGTGGCATGTGACATATGTGTTCTATGTGCTAGGTTACGTTTGCACGTGTGGTGTGTGAGCATGTGGATGGACGTGTCCGCACAGTTGTCTCATGCGGGTCACCCACCCGAGACCTGGGCACGTGGTTTATAGGGCAGCAGATCCCTCACTGCCCCCGGAGTCAGGAGGGGGACAGGATGTGAGATGGCCAAATGGCGGCCTTACAAAGTTCCTGCACTTGGTAGTTTAGACCCTGAGCGGGGAGAGGACCCTCAGGGCCACATGCCCCTCACCCCCGCCTCTTCCTACACATCGGCCTTGGTGGGATCTCCGAGGGAGGGGGCAGGCTCAGGGCGTTGGAGTCTGACCTCACCTGGAGTGAGCGTGTCAGCCTGGGCTCCCAGTGGGTGCATCATCACGGGGAACGTTGGGATCAACATCCTGCGTGAAGCAGGAAGTTGAGGGTCAGGACCCACCGCGGGTTCGCTGAAAGGCCACCTTGGGAGATGTTTCGGTCAAAGCTGAGGGCCACGTAGGTGGCCGGCAGCACCCTTAGGCTCTTTGCCCACCCTGCCTGCCAGTTAGCTGCGGGGGCCCACGGCTGGGGAGGGGGGTGGCCCCGGCTTTATGAGGCAGGCTATTCTCCATAGCTGCCATAGCAACGTTTTGTTGCTCCTCTGTTAGGGCCGAGCCTGCGGTTTTCTATCCTGCCTGGAGTGTGACCAGGAAGCTAGTGGAGCGGTCTTTGTCTCCCGTGTAGTTAGGTGTCTCGTGCTTCTCCTGTGACCGGAGAGTTTGGAAGCGTAACCTCTGCGCTACCCAAGAAGGACACAGAACAAAACAGTGATTTGGGGCACTGTCAGGACTGGTGTCGGGGTTCAGAAGGTCACTTTTGCGAGGCTGCTATAGGAACAGGGAGGTTCGCCCAGGGCGCCCTGTTCCAGGGAGCTTGGCGTCGTGTGGCGTGGCTGCTTCCATCATACCGACGGCCCCGGCAGGCGGCAGGGTATGCGGTATCAACAGCCACACTGGGCCAGTGCGGCAGCCTCCGCGCAGAGCTCCCTCGAGTGGCCATGCTCGTGGTGGGGACAAGGAGGTGACTTGGCCCCCTGGGAGCAGCGCGGCACCAACACATCTCACCAAAACAGGGACTGAACCCTTTTGGATGACGGAACACGAATGTCAGGAACCGAGCTTGGGGCTGAGAGGGGACGGAAGCCCCATCAAGTGGGCCCAGAAGGGAGTGGTCTCCCTTCCTTCGGCCTGAGTCTGGAGGATCATTCCCGGCAGTTTGGGAAGGAGCGAGGCGGTCCCGGCTCGGATCTGGTGGGGGTGTTAGGGAGGTCGTCTAGAGACTGACACCAGCAGGGTCTTGAAAGGCAAGAGAGGGCCATTAGCGGTGGGTGGAGAGGGCGGCTCCAGACCAACGAAATAGCACAGAAAGGTTATGAAGGAGAAAGGATTCTGGAAAACATGTGTGCCTGTGGTGTGTGTGCCTCTGGTGTGTTAGCCTGTGGTGTGGGTGTGTTGTGAGTGTGAGGTGTATGTGTGTGGTATGTCACAAATGTGTTCTGTGTGGTGGTTGCGTGTGCATGTGTGGTGTGTGAGCGTGTGGATGGAAGTGTCCGCACACGTGTCTTGTGCGGGCCACCCACACGTGCCCTGGGCACGTGGTTTTGGAGCAGCAGATCCCTCACTGCTCCCGGACTCAGGAGGGGAAGAGGATGTGAGATGGCCAAATGGGGCCATGGGAAAGCTCCTGCACTTGATAGTTGAGACCCTGAGCCGGGAGAGGCCACTCAGGGCCACATTCCCCCTCACCCCCGCCTCTTCCTCCACCTCGACCTTGGTGGGATCTCCGAGGGAGGGGGCAGGCTCACGGCGGTGGTGTCAGACCTGACCTGGATGGAGTGTGCCAGCCTGGGCTCCCAGTGGGTGCATCAGCACGGGGAACTTTAGGATCGTCATCCTGCGTGAAGCAGGAATTGGAGGGTCAGGACCCACCGCGGGTTCAATGAAAGTCCACCTTGGGAGGTGTTTCAGTCAATGCTGAGGGCCACGTAACTGCCTGCAGCACCCTTAGGCTCTTTGCCCTCCCTGCGTGACAGTTGGCCGCGGGGGCCCCCGTGTGGAGCGGGGTGCGGCCCCGGCTTTATGAGGCGGGCTGGACTCCATTGCTGCCATAGTAACGTTTTGTTGCTCCTCAGTGAGGCCCGAGCCTGCGGCTTTCTATCCTGCCTGAAGTGTGACCCGGAAGGTAGTGGAGCGGTTTCTGTCTCCCTTGGAGGTAGGTGTCTCCTGCTTCTCCTGTGACCGGAGAGCTCGGAAGCGTAACCTCTGCGCGTCCCAAGCAGGACACCGAAAAAAACAGTGATTCGGGGCTCTATCAGGACCAGTGTCGGCGTTAAGAAGGTCACGTTTGCCAGGCTGTGATAGGAACAAGCAGGTGCGCCCAGGGCGCCCTGTTCCAGGGAGCTTGGCGTCGTGTGGCGTGGCAGCTTCCATCATACCGACAGCCCCGCAGGCGGCAGGGTCTGCTGTGTCCAGTGACACCGGGCCAGTGCCGCAGCCTCCGCACAGAGCTCCCACGAGTTGGCCATGCTCGTGCTGGGGACGTGGAGGTGACGTTGGCCTGTGGGAGTAGCGCGGCACCAACACATCTCACCAAAACAGGGACTGAACCCTTAGGGATGACGGAACACGAACGTCAGGAACAGAGCTTGGGCTGAGAGGGGACCCAGACCCCACCAAGTAGGCCCAGGAAGGAGACCATGGGGCTCCCTTCCCTCTGCCTGAGTCTGAGGACCAGTCCCGGCAGTCTGGGAAGGAGTAGACGCAGGCCCATCTCAGATTTGTTGGGTGTGTTAGGGAGGTAGTCTAGAGACTGACACCAGCAGGGGTCTTGAAAGGCAAGAGAGGGCCATTAGCGGTGGGTGGAGAGATGGCTTCAGGCCAACGAAATAGCACAGAAAGTCATGAAGGAGAAAGGAGTCCAGAAACCGTGTGTGCCTGTGGTGTGTGTGCTTGTGGTGTGTGTGCCTGTGGTGTGGTTGTGTTGCAGGTGTGTGGTGTATGTGTGTGTGGTATGTCACAAATGTTTTCTGTGTGGTGGGTTTCGTGTGCATGTGAGGTGTGTGAGCGTGTGGATGGACGTGTCCGCACATGTGTCTCGTGCGGGCCACCCACACATTCCCTGGGAACGTGGTTTCGGGGGCAGCATATCCCTCATTGCCCCCCCGACTCACAAGGGGATCAGGATGTGTTATGGCCAAATTGGGGGCCTTGGAAATCTCCTGCACTTGATAGTTGAGACCCTGAGCGGGGAGATGCCCCTCAGGGCCACATGCCCCTCACCCCGCCTCTTCCTCCACCTCGGCCTTGGTGGGATCTCCGAGGGAGGGGGCAGGCTCAGGGCGTTGGTGTCCGACCTGACCTGGATGGAGCGTGCCAGCCTGGGCTTCCAGTGGGTGCATAATAACGGGGAACTTTGGGGATCGACATCCTGCGTGAAGTAGGAAGTTGAGGGCCAGGACCCACCGCGGGTTCAATGAAAGGCCACCTTGGGAGGTGTTTCGGTCAAATCTGAGGGACAAGTAGGTGGCCTGCAGCACCCCTAGGCTCTTTGCCCACCCTGTATGCCAGGTGGCTGCGGGGGCCCCCCGGCTGGGAAGGGGGGCGGCCCCGGCTTTATGAGGCAGGCTGGACTCCATTGCTGCCATAGCAACATTTTGTTGCTCCTCAGTTAGGCCCAAGCCTACGGCTTCCTATCCTTCCTGGAGTGTGACCAGGAATGTAGTGGAGCGGTTTCTGTCTCCCGTGGGATACATGTCTTCTTCTTCTCTTGTGACCGGAGAACTCGGAAGCGTAATCTCTGTGCATCCCAAGCAGGGCACAGAACAAAACAGAAATTCGGGGCGCTATCAGGACAGGTGTCGAGGTTAAGAAGGTCACGTTTGCCAGGCTGTGATAGGAACAAGCAGGTGCGCCCAGGGCGCCCTGTTCCAGGGAACTTGGCAACGTGTGGCGTGGCAGGTTCATTCATACCGACAGCCCCGCAGGCGGCAGGGTCTGCGGTGTCAAGAGCCACACAGAGCCAGTGTGGCAGCCTCCCCGCAGAACTCCCTCGAGTCGGCCATGCTCGTGCTGGGGAGGTGGAGGTGACGTTGACCTTGTGGGAGCAGCGCAGCACCAACACATCTCACCAAAACAGGGACTGAACCCTTAGGGCTGACGGAACACGAAAGTCGGGAACCAAGCTTGGTTGAGAGGGGACCCAGGCCCCACCAAGTGGGCCCAGGAGGGAGACCATGGGGCTCCCTTCATTCGGCCAGAGTCTGGAGGACCAGTCCCGGCAGTTTGGGAAGGAGTGGACGCGGGCCCAGCTCGGATCTGGTGGGGGTGTTAGGGAGGTCGTCTAGGGACTGACCCCAGCAGGGTCTTGAAAGGCAATAGAGGGCCATTAGCGGTGCATGGAGAGGCGGCTCCAGGCCAACGAAATAGCACAGAAAGTTATGAACGGAGAAAGGATTCCGGAAAACCTGTGTGCCTGTGGTGTGTGTGCCTCTGGTGTGTGAGCCTGTGGTGTGGGTGTGTTGCGCGTGTGTGGTGTATGTGTGTGTGGTATGTCACAAATGTGTTCTGTGTGGTGGGTTGCGTGTGCATGTGTGGTGTGTGAGCGTGTGGATGGACGTGTCCGCACAGGTGTCTCGTGCGGGCCACCCACACGTGCCCTGGGCACGTGGTTTTTGGGGCAGAAGATCCCTCACTGCTCCCGGACTCAGGAGGGGAACAGGATGTGAGACGGCCAAATGGGGGCCTTGGAAAGCTCCTGCACTTGGTAGTTTAGACCCTGAGCGGGGTAGGCCCCTCAGGCCCACATGCCCCTCACCGCCGCCTCTTCATCCACCTCGGCCTTGGTAGGATCTCCGAGGGTGGGGGCAGGCTCATTGCGGTGGTGTCGGATATGACCTGGAGGGAGCGTGTCAGCCTGGGCTCCCAGTGGGTGCATCATCACGTGGAACTTTGGGATCGACATCCTGCGTGAAGCAGGAAGTTGAGGGCCAGGTCACACCGCGGGTTCACTGAAAAGCCACCTTGTGAGGTGTTTCGGTCAAAGCTGAGGGCCACGTATGTGGCCTACAGCACCCTTAGGCTCTTTGCCCACCCTGCCTGTCACTTGGCTGCGGTGCCCCGGGCTGTGGCGGGGGGCGGCCCCGGCTTTATGAGGGAGGCTGGACTCCATTGCTGCCATAGCATCGTATTGTTGCTCCTCAGTTAGGCCCAAGCCTGTGGCTTTCTATCCTGCCTGCAGTGTGACCAGGAAGGTAGTGGAGCGGTTTCTCTCTCCCGTGGGATAACGTGTCTCCTTCTTCTCCTGTGACCGGAGAACTCCGAAGCGTAACCGCTGTGCTACCCAAGCAGGACACGGAACAAAACAGAGATTCGTGGCACTGTCAGGACCGGTGTCGGGGTTCAGATGTCACGTTTCCCAGGCTGTGATAGGAACAGGGAGGTGCGCCCAGGGCTCCCTGTTCCAGGGAGCTTGGCGTTGTGTGGCGTGGCGGCTTCCATCATACCGACGGCCCCGGCAGGAGGCAGGGTCTGCGGTGTCCACAGCCACACCGGGCCAGTGCAGCAGCCTCCGCGCATAGCTCCCTCGAGTCGGCCATGTTCGTGGTGGGGGACGTGGAGGTGACGTTGGCCTTGTGGGAGCAGCGCGGGACCAACACATCTCACCAAAACAGGGACTGAACCCTTAGGGATGACGGAACACGAATGTCAGCAACCGAGCTAGGGCTGAGAGGGGACCCAGGCCCGCACAAGTGGGCCCAGAAGGGAGTGGTCTCCCTTCCCTCGCAGAGTCTGGAGGACCAAGTCCCGGCAGTTTGGAAGGAGTAGCACGGGCCCTGCACGGATCTGGTGGGGGTGTATAGGGAGGTCGTCTAGAGAATGTCACCAGCAGGGTCTTCGAAAGGCACAGAGAGGGCCATTAGCGGTGCGGAGGAGACGCGGGTCTCCAGTGCCAACGAAATAGCAGCAGAAAGGTATGAAGGAGAAAGGAGTCCAGTAACCCTGTGTTCCTTTGGTGTATGTGCTCTGGTGTTGGTGCCTGCTGGTGTGGGTGTATTGCCCGCTGTGTGGTGTATGTGTGTGTGGCTATGTCACAAATGTGTTCGGATGTGGAGGGTAGCGTGTTGCACTGTGTGGTGTGTGAGCGATCTGGATGGACTGTGTCCCCACAGGTGTCTCAGTGCGGGCACCCACACTTACCTGGGAACGTGGATTAGGGGGCAGCAATCCCTCACTGCCCCCGATCAGAGGGGATCAGGATGTGAGATGGCCAAATGGCGGCCTTGACAAAGTTCCTGCACTTGGTAGTTGAGACCCTGAGCGGGGAGAGGACCCTCAGGGCCACATGCCCCTCACCCCCGCCTCTTCCTACACATCGGCCTTGGTGGGATCTCCGAGGGAGGGGGCAGGCTCAGGGCGTTGGAGTCTGACCTGCACCTGGATGGAGCGTGTCAGCCTGGGCTCCCAGTGGGTGCATCATCACGGGGAACTTTGGGATCGAACATCCTGCGTGAAGCAGGAAGTTGAGGTCAGGACCCACCGCGGGTTCGCTGAAAGGCCACCTTGGGAGATGTTTCGGTCAAAGCTGAGGGCCACGTAGGTGGCCTGCAGCACCCCTAGGCTCTTTGCCCACCCTGTCCTGCCAGGTAGCTGCGGGGGCCCACGGCTGGGGAGGGGGGGGGCCCCGGCTTTATGAGGCAGGCTGATCTCCATAGCTGCCATAGCAAACGTTTTGTTGCTCCTCTGTTAGGCCGAGCCTGCGGCTTTCTATCCTGCCGGGAGTGTTACCAGGATGTAGTGGAGCGGTTTCTGTCACCCGTGGGATTCGTGTCTCCTTCTTCTCTTGTGACCGGAGAACTCGGAAGCGTAACCTCTGCGCATCCCAAGAAAGGCACAGAACAAAACAGTGATTTGGGGCGGCGCTATCAGGACAGGTGTCGAGGTTAAGAAGGTCACGTTTGCCAGGCTGTGATAGGAACAAGCAGGTACGCCCAGGGCGCCCCTGTTCCAGGGAGATTTCGTGGTGTGGCGTGTCGACGTCCTTCCTACTGACGGCCCCGGCAGGCGCCAGGGTCGGCGGTGTCCACAGCCACACCGGGCCAGTGCCGCAGCCTCCGCCCAGAGCTCCCTCGCGGCGGCTTGTTCGTGGTGGGGACATGGAGATGATGTTGGCCTTGTGGGAGCAGAGCGGCACCAACACATCTCATCAAAACAGGGACTGAACCCTTAGGGATGAAGGAACATGAACGTCAGGAACAGAGCTTGGGCTGAGAGGGGACGAAGGCCCCATCAAGTGGGCCCAGAAGGGAGTGGTCTCCCTTCCTCGGCCTGAGTCTGGAGGATCAGTCCCGGCAGTTTGGGAAGGAGTCAGAGCGGGTCCCGCTCGGATCTGGTGGGGGTGTTAGGGAGGTCGTCTAGAGACTGACACCAGCAGGGTCTTGAAAGGCAAGAGAGGGCCATTAGCGGTGGGTGGAGAGGCGGCTCCAGGACCAACGAAATAGCACAGAAAGGGTATGAAGGAGAAAGGATTCTGGAAAACATGTGTGCCTGTGGTGTGTGTGCCTCTGGTGTGTGTAGCCTGTGTGTGGGTGTGTTGTGAGTGTGAGGTGTATGTGTGTGGTATGTCACAAATGTGTTCTGTGTGGTGGTTGCGTGTGCATGTGTGGTGTGTGAGCGTGTGGATGGAAGTGTCCGCACACGGTGTCTTGTGCGGGCCACCCACACGTGCCCTGGGCACGTGGTTTTTGAGGCAGCAGATCCCTCACTGCTCCCGGACTCAGGAGGGGAAGAGGATGTGAGATGGCCAAATGGGGGCCATGGAAAGCTCCTGCACTTGATAGTTGAGACCCTGAGCCGGGAGAGGCCACTCAGGGCCACATGCCCCTCACCCCCGCCTCTTCCTCCACCTCGGACCTTGGTGGATCTCCGAGGGAGGGGGCAGGCTCACGGGCGGTGGTGTCAGACCTGACCTGGAGGGAGTGTGCCAGCCTGGGCTCCCAGTGGGTGCATCATCACGGGGAACTTAGGGATCGTCATCCTGCGTGAAGCAGGAAGTTGGAGGGCAGGACCCACCGCGGTTCAATGAAAGTCCACCTTGGGAGGTGTTTCTGTCAAAGCTGAGGGCCACGTACGTGGCCTGCAGCACCCTTAGGCTCTTTGCCCTCCCTGCGTGACAGTTGGCCTGCGGGGGCCCCCGGTGGGAGCGGGGTGCGGCCCCGGCTTTATGAGGCGGCTGGACTCCATTGCTGCCATAGCAACGGTTTTGTTGCTCCTCAGTGAGGCCCGAGCCTGCGGCTTTCTATCCTGCCTGAAGTGTGACCGGAAGGTAGTGGAGCGGTTTCTGTCTCCCTTGGAGGTAGGTGTCCTGCTTCTCCTGTGACCGGAGAGCTCGGAAGCGTAACCTTCGCGTCCCAAGCAGGACACCGAAAAAACAGTGATTCGGGGCTCTATCAGGACCAGTGTCGGCGTTAAGAAGGTCACGTTTGCCAGGCTGTGATAGGAACAAGCAGGTGCGCCCAGGGCGCCCTGTTCCAGGGAGCTTGGCGTCGTGTGGCGTGGCAGCTTCCATCATACCGACAGCCCGCAGGCGGCAGGGTCTGCTGTGTTCCAGTGACACCGGGCCAGTGCGGCAGCCTCCGCACAGAGCTCCCACGAGTTGGCCATGCTCGTGCTGGGGACGGAGGTGACGTTGGCCTGTGGGAGTAGCGCGGCACCAACACATCTCACCAAAACAGGGACTGAACCCTTAGGGATGACGGAACACGAACGTCAGGAACCAAGCTTGGGCTGAGAGGGGACCCAGGCCGCACCAAGTGGGCCTAGAAGGGAGTGGTCTCCCTTCCCTCGCCAGAGTCTGGAAGACCAGTCCCGGCAGTTTGGAAGGAGTAGACGCGGACACAGCACGGATCTGGTGGGGGTGTAGGGAGGTCGTCTAGAGACTGTCACCAGCAGGGTCTTGAAAGGCAAGAGAGGGCCATTAACGGTGGGTGGAGAGGGGTCTCAGTGCAAGGAAATAGCAGAGAAAGGTCATGAAGGAGAAAGGAGTCCAGTAACCCTGTGTTCCTTTGGTGTATGTGCTCCTGGTGTTGGAGCCTGTGGTGTGGGTGTATTGCCCGTGTGTGGTGTATGTGTGTGTGGTATGTCACAAATGTGTTCGGTTTGTGGTGGGTTGCGTGTGCATGTGTGGTGTGTGAGCGTCTGGATGGATGTGTCCCCACAGGTGTCTAGTGCGGGCCACCCACACTTACCCTGGGAACGTGGATTCGGGGGCAGCATATCCCTCACTGCCCCCCGACTCAGAAGGGGATCAGGATGTGTGATGGCCAAATTGGGGCCTTGGAAATCTCCTGCACTTGATAACTGAGACCCTGAGCGGGGAGAAGCCCCTCAGGGCCACATGCCCCTCACCCCCGTCTCTTCCTCCACCTCGGCCGTGATGGTATCCCCGAGGGAGGGGGCAGGCTCAGGACGTTGGTGTCCGACCTGACCTGGATGGAGCGTGCCAGCCCGGGCTCCCAGTGGATGCATAATCACGGGGAACTTTGGGATCGACATCCTGCGTGAAGCAGGAAGTTGAGGACCAGGACCCACCGCGGGTTCAATGAAAGGCCACCTTGGGAGGTGTTTCGGTCGAAGCTGAGGGCCACGTAGGTGGCCTGCAGCACCCCTAGGCTCTTTGCCCACCCTGTCTGCCAGGTGGCTGCGGGGAGCCCCGGCTGGGGAGGGGGGGCGGCCCCGGCTTTATGAGGCAGGCTGGACTCCATTGCTGCCATAGCAATGTTTTTTTGCTCCTCAGTTAGGCCCAAGCCTGCGGCTTTCTATCCTGCCGGGAAGTGTACCAGGAATGTAGTGGAGCGGTTTCTGTCACCCATGGAGTAGTGTCTCCTTCTTCTCCTTGTGACCGGAGAGCTCGGAAGCGTAACCTCTGCGCATCCCAAGAAGGACACAGAACAAAACAGTGATTTGGGGCGCTATCAGGACCAGGTGTCGCGGTTAAGAAGGTCACGTTTGCCAGGCTGTGATAGGAACAAGCAGGTGCGCCCAGGGCGCCCTGTTCCAGGGAGATTTCGTCGGTGTGGCGTGTCGACGTCCATCCTACTGACGGCCCCGGCAGGCGCCAGGGTCGGCGGTGTCCACAGCACACCGGGCCAGTGCCGCAGCCTCCGCCCAGAGCTCCCTCGAGGCGGCCTTGCTCGTGGCTGGGGACATGGAGATGATCGTTGGCCTTGTGGGAGTAGAGCGGCACCAACACATCTCATCCAAAACAGGGACTGAACCCTTAGGGATGACGGAACACTGAACGTCAGGAACAGAGCTTGGGCTGAGAGGGGACCCAGACCCCACCAAGTAGGCCCAGGAAGGAGACCATGGGGCTCCCTTCCCTCTGCCTGAGTCTGAGGACCAGTCCCGGCAGTCTGGGAAGGAGTAGACGCAGGCCCATCTCAGATTTGTTGGGTGTGTTAGGGAGGTAGTCTAGAGACTGACACCAGCAGGGTCTTGAAAGGCAAGAGAGGGCCATTAGCGGTGGGTGGAGAGATGGCTTCAGGCCAACGAAATAGCACAGAAAGTCATGAAGGAGAAAGGAGTCCAGAAACCGTGTGTGCCTGTGGTGTGTGTGCTTGTGGTGTGTGTGCCTGTGGTGTGGTTGTGTTGCAGGTGTGTGGTGTATGTGTGTGTGGTATGTCACAAATGTTTTCTGTGTGGTGGGTTTCGTGTGCATGTGAGGTGTGTGAGCGTGTGGATGGACGTGTCCGCACATGTGTCTCGTGCGGGCCACCCACACATTCCCTGGGAACGTGGTTTCGGGGGCAGCATATCCCTCATTGCCCCCCGACTCACAAGGGGATCAGGATGTGTTATGGCCAAATTGGGGCCTTGGAAATCTCCTGCACTTGATAGTTGAGACCCTGAGCGGGGAGATGCCCCTCAGGGCCACATGCCCCTCACCCCGCCTCTTCCTCCACCTCGGCCTTGGTGGGATCTCCGAGGGAGGGGGCAGGCTCAGGGCGTTGGTGTCCGACCTGACCTGGATGGAGCGTGCCAGCCTGGGCTTCCAGTGGGTGCATAATAACGGGGAACTTTGGGATCGACATCCTGCGTGAAGTAGGAAGTTGAGGGCCAGGACCCACCGCGGGTTCAATGAAAGGCCACCTTGGGAGGTGTTTCGGTCAAATCTGAGGGACAAGTAGGTGGCCTGCAGCACCCCTAGGCTCTTTGCCCACCCTGTATGCCAGGTGGCTGCGGGGGCCCCCGGCTGGGAAGGGGGGCGGCCCCGGCTTTATGAGGCAGGCTGGACTCCATTGCTGCCATAGCAACATTTTGTTGCTCCTCAGTTAGGCCCAAGCCTACGGCTTCCTATCCTTCCTGGAGTGTGACCAGGAATGTAGTGGAGCGGTTTCTGTCTCCCGTGGGATACATGTCTTCTTCTTCTCTTGTGACCGGAGAACTCGGAAGCGTAATCTCTGTGCATCCCAAGCAGGGCACAGAACAAAACAGAAATTCGGGGCGCTATCAGGACAGGTGTCGAGGTTAAGAAGGTCACGTTTGCCAGGCTGTGATAGGAACAAGCAGGTGCGCCCAGGGCGCCCTGTTCCAGGGAACTTGGCAACGTGTGGCGTGGCAGGTTCATTCATACCGACAGCCCCGCAGGCGGCAGGGTCTGCGGTGTCAAGAGCCACACAGAGCCAGTGTGGCAGCCTCCCCGCAGAACTCCCTCGAGTCGGCCATGCTCGTGCTGGGGACGTGGAGGTGACGTTGACCTTGTGGGAGCAGCGCAGCACCAACACATCTCACCAAAACAGGGACTGAACCCTTAGGGCTGACGGAACACGAACGTCGGGAACCAAGCTTGGTTGAGAGGGGACCCAGGCCCCACCAAGTGGGCCCAGGAGGGGGACCATGGGGCTCCCTTCATTCGGCCAGAGTCTGGAGGACCAGTCCCGGCAGTTTGGGAAGGAGTGGACGCGGGCCCAGCTCGGATCTGGTGGGGGTGTTAGGGAGGTCGTCTAGGGACTGACCCCAGCAGGGTCTTGAAAGGCAATAGAGGGCCATTAGCGGTGCATGGAGAGGCGGCTCCAGGCCAACGAAATAGCACAGAAAGGTTATGACGGAGAAAGGATTCCGGAAAACCTGTGTGCCTGTGGTGTGTGTGCCTCTGGTGTGTGAGCCTGTGGTGTGGGTGTGTTGCGCGTGTGTGGTGTATGTGTGTGTGGTATGTCACAAATGTGTTCTGTGTGGTGGGTTGCGTGTGCATGTGTGGTGTGTGAGCGTGTGGATGGACGTGTCCGCACAGGTGTCTCGTGCGGGCCACCCACACGTGCCCTGGGCACGTGGTTTTTGGGGCAGAAGATCCCTCACTGCTCCCGGACTCAGGAGGGGAACAGGATGTGAGACGGCCAAATGGGGGCCTTGGAAAGCTCCTGCACTTGGTAGTTTAGACCCTGAGCGGGGTAGGCCCCTCAGGCCCACATGCCCCTCACCGCCGCCTCTTCATCCACCTCGGCCTTGGTAGGATCTCCGAGGGTGGGGGCAGGCTCATTGCGGTGGTGTCGGATATGACCTGGAGGGAGCGTGTCAGCCTGGGCTCCCAGTGGGTGCATCATCACGTGGAACTTTGGGATCGACATCCTGCGTGAAGCAGGAAGTTGAGGGCCAGGTCACACCGCGGGTTCACTGAAAAGCCACCTTGGGAGGTGTTTCGGTCAAAGCTGAGGGCCACGTATGTGGCCTACAGCACCCTTAGGCTCTTTGCCCACCCTGCCTGTCACTTGGCTGCGGTGCCCCGGGCTGTGGCGGGGGGCGGCCCCGGCTTTATGAGGGAGGCTGGACTCCATTGCTGCCATAGCATCGTATTGTTGCTCCTCAGTTAGGCCCAAGCCTGTGGCTTTCTATCCTGCCTGCAGTGTGACCAGGAAGGTAGTGGAGCGGTTTCTCTCTCCCGTGGGATACGTGTCTCCTTCTTCTCCTGTGACCGGAGAACTCCGAAGCGTAACCGCTGTGCTACCCAAGCAGGACACGGAACAAAACAGAGATTCGTGGCACTGTCAGGACCGGTGTCGGGGTTCAGATGTCACGTTTCCCAGGCTGTGATAGGAACAGGGAGGTGCGCCCAGGGCTCCCTGTTCCAGGGAGCTTGGCGTTGTGTGGCGTGGCGGCTTCCATCATACCGACGGCCCCGGCAGGAGGCAGGGTCTGCGGTGTCCACAGCCACACCGGGCCAGTGCAGCAGCCTCCGCGCATAGCTCCCTCGAGTCGGCCATGTTCGTGGTGGGGACGTGGAGGTGACGTTGGCCTTGTGGGAGCAGCGCGGGACCAACACATCTCACCAAAACAGGGACTGAACCCTTAGGGATGACGGAACACGAATGTCAGCAACCGAGCTAGGGCTGAGAGGGGACCCAGGCCCCACAAAGTGGGCCCAGAAGGGAGTGGTCTCCCTTTCCTCGGCCAGAGTCTGGAGGACCAATCCCGGCAGTTTGGGAAGGAGTAGTCACGGGCCCTGCTCGGATCTGGTGGGGGTGTTAGGGAGGTCGTCTAGAGAATGACACCAGCAGGGTCTTCAAAGGCACCAGAAGGCCATTAGCGGTGCGAGGAGACGCGGCTCCAGGCCAACGAAATAGCACAGAAAGGTTATGAAGGAGAAAGGATTCCGGAAAACCTGTGTGCCTGTGGTGTGTGTGCTTGTGGTGTGTGTGCCTGCGGTGTGGGTGTGTTGCGCGCGTGTGGTGTATGTGTGTGTGGCATGTGACAAATGTGTTCTATGTGCTAGGTTACGTTTGCACGTGTGGTGTGTGAGCATGTGGATGGACGTGTCCGCACAGTTGTCTCATGCGGGTCACCCACCCGAGACCTGGGCACGTGGTTTATAGGGCAGCAGATCCCTCACTGCCCCCGGAGTCAGGAGGGGGACAGGATGTGAGATGGCCAAATGGCGGCCTTACAAAGTTCCTGCACTTGGTAGTTTAGACCCTGAGCTGGGAGAGGACCCTCAGGGCCACATGCCCCTCACCCCCGCCTCTTCCTACACATCGGCCTTGGTGGGATCTCCGAGGGAGGGGGCAGGCTCAGGGCGTTGGAGTCTGACCTCACCTGGAGTGAGCGTGTCAGCCTGGGCTCCCAGTGGGTGCATCATCACGGGGAACGTTGGGATCAACATCCTGCGTGAAGCAGGAAGTTGAGGGTCAGGACCCACCGCGGGTTCGCTGAAAGGCCACCTTGGGAGATGTTTCGGTCAAAGCTGAGGGCCACGTAGGTGGCCGGCAGCACCCTTAGGCTCTTTGCCCACCCTGCCTGCCAGTTAGCTGCGGGGGCCCACGGCTGGGGAGGGGGGTGGCCCCGGCTTTATGAGGCAGGCTATTCTCCATAGCTGCCATAGCAACGTTTTGTTGCTCCTCTGTTAGGGCCGAGCCTGCGGTTTTCTATCCTGCCTGGAGTGTGACCAGGAAGCTAGTGGAGCGGTCTTTGTCTCCCGTGTAGTTAGGTGTCTCGTGCTTCTCCTGTGACCGGAGAGTTTGGAAGCGTAACCTCTGCGCTACCCAAGAAGGACACAGAACAAAACAGTGATTTGGGGCACTGTCAGGACTGGTGTCGGGGTTCAGAAGGTCACTTTTGCGAGGCTGCTATAGGAACAGGGAGGTTCGCCCAGGGCGCCCTGTTCCAGGGAGCTTGGCGTCGTGTGGCGTGGCTGCTTCCATCATACCGACGGCCCCGGCAGGCGGCAGGGTATGCGGTATCAACAGCCACACTGGGCCAGTGCGGCAGCCTCCGCGCAGAGCTCCCTCGAGTGGCCATGCTCGTGGTGGGGACAAGGAGGTGACGTTGGCCCCCTGGGAGCAGCGCGGCACCAACACATCTCACCAAAACAGGGACTGAACCCTTTTGGATGACGGAACACGAATGTCAGGAACCGAGCTTGGGCTGAGAGGGGACGGAAGCCCCATCAAGTGGGCCCAGAAGGGAGTGGTCTCCCTTCCTTCGGCCTGAGTCTGGAGGATCATTCCCGGCAGTTTGGGAAGGAGCAGAGGCGGTCCCGGCTCGGATCTGGTGGGGGTGTTAGGGAGGTCGTCTAGAGACTGACACCAGCAGGGTCTTGAAAGGCAAGAGAGGGCCATTAGCGGTGGGTGGAGAGGCGGCTCCAGACCAACGAAATAGCACAGAAAGGTTATGAAGGAGAAAGGATTCTGGAAAACATGTGTGCCTGTGGTGTGTGTGCCTCTGGTGTGTTAGCCTGTGGTGTGGGTGTGTTGTGAGTGTGAGGTGTATGTGTGTGGTATGTCACAAATGTGTTCTGTGTGGTGGGTTGCGTGTGCATGTGTGGTGTGTGAGCGTGTGGATGGAAGTGTCCGCACACGTGTCTTGTGCGGGCCACCCACACGTGCCCTGGGCACGTGGTTTTTGGAGCAGCAGATCCCTCACTGCTCCCGGACGCAGGAGGGGAAGAGGATGTGAGATGGCCAAATGGGGGCCATGGAAAGCTCCTGCACTTGATAGTTGAGACCCTGAGCCGGGAGAGGCCACTCAGGGCCACATTCCCCTCACCCCCGCCTCTTCCTCCACCTCGACCTTGGTGGGATCTCCGAGGGAGGGGGCAGGCTCACGGCGGTGGTGTCAGACCTGACCTGGATGGAGTGTGCCAGCCTGGGCTCCCAGTGGGTGCATCAGCACGGGGAACTTTAGGATCGTCATCCTGCGTGAAGCAGGAATTGGAGGGTCAGGACCCACCGCGGGTTCAATGAAAGTCCACCTTGGGAGGTGTTTCAGTCAATGCTGAGGGCCACGTAACTGGCCTGCAGCACCCTTAGGCTCTTTGCCCTCCCTGCGTGACAGTTGGCCGCGGGGGCCCCCGTGTGGAGCGGGGTGCGGCCCCGGCTTTATGAGGCGGGCTGGACTCCATTGCTGCCATAGTAACGTTTTGTTGCTCCTCAGTGAGGCCCGAGCCTGCGGCTTTCTATCCTGCCTGAAGTGTGACCCGGAAGGTAGTGGAGCGGTTTCTGTCTCCCTTGGAGGTAGGTGTCTCCTGCTTCTCCTGTGACCGGAGAGCTCGGAAGCGTAACCTCTGCGCGTCCCAAGCAGGACACCGAAAAAAACAGTGATTCGGGGCTCTATCAGGACCAGTGTCGGCGTTAAGAAGGTCACGTTTGCCAGGCTGTGATAGGAACAAGCAGGTGCGCCCAGGGCGCCCTGTTCCAGGGAGCTTGGCGTCGTGTGGCGTGGCAGCTTCCATCATACCGACAGCCCCGCAGGCGGCAGGGTCTGCTGTGTCCAGTGACACCGGGCCAGTGCGGCAGCCTCCGCACAGAGCTCCCACGAGTTGGCCATGCTCGTGCTGGGGACGTGGAGGTGACGTTGGCCTGTGGGAGTAGCGCGGCACCAACACATCTCACCAAAACAGGGACTGAACCCTTAGGGATGACGGAACACGAACGTCAGGAACAGAGCTTGGGCTGAGAGGGGACCCAGACCCCACCAAGTAGGCCCAGGAAGGAGACCATGGGGCTCCCTTCCCTCTGCCTGAGTCTGAGGACCAGTCCCGGCAGTCTGGGAAGGAGTAGACGCAGGCCCATCTCAGATTTGTTGGGTGTGTTAGGGAGGTAGTCTAGAGACTGACACCAGCAGGGTCTTGAAAGGCAAGAGAGGGCCATTAGCGGTGGGTGGAGAGATGGCTTCAGGCCAACGAAATAGCACAGAAAGTCATGAAGGAGAAAGGAGTCCAGAAACCGTGTGTGCCTGTGGTGTGTGTGCTTGTGGTGTGTGTGCCTGTGGTGTGGTTGTGTTGCAGGTGTGTGGTGTATGTGTGTGTGGTATGTCACAAATGTTTTCTGTGTGGTGGGTTTCGTGTGCATGTGAGGTGTGTGAGCGTGTGGATGGACGTGTCCGCACATGTGTCTCGTGCGGGCCACCCACACATTCCCTGGGAACGTGGTTTCGGGGGCAGCATATCCCTCATTGCCCCCCGACTCACAAGGGGATCAGGATGTGTTATGGCCAAATTGGGGCCTTGGAAATCTCCTGCACTTGATAGTTGAGACCCTGAGCGGGGAGATGCCCCTCAGGGCCACATGCCCCTCACCCCGCCTCTTCCTCCACCTCGGCCTTGGTGGGATCTCCGAGGGAGGGGGCAGGCTCAGGGCGTTGGTGTCCGACCTGACCTGGATGGAGCGTGCCAGCCTGGGCTTCCAGTGGGTGCATAATAACGGGGAACTTTGGGATCGACATCCTGCGTGAAGTAGGAAGTTGAGGGCCAGGACCCACCGCGGGTTCAATGAAAGGCCACCTTGGGAGGTGTTTCGGTCAAATCTGAGGGACAAGTAGGTGGCCTGCAGCACCCCTAGGCTCTTTGCCCACCCTGTATGCCAGGTGGCTGCGGGGGCCCCCGGCTGGGAAGGGGGGCGGCCCCGGCTTTATGAGGCAGGCTGGACTCCATTGCTGCCATAGCAACATTTTGTTGCTCCTCAGTTAGGCCCAAGCCTACGGCTTCCTATCCTTCCTGGAGTGTGACCAGGAATGTAGTGGAGCGGTTTCTGTCTCCCGTGGGATACATGTCTTCTTCTTCTCTTGTGACCGGAGAACTCGGAAGCGTAATCTCTGTGCATCCCAAGCAGGGCACAGAACAAAACAGAAATTCGGGGCGCTATCAGGACAGGTGTCGAGGTTAAGAAGGTCACGTTTGCCAGGCTGTGATAGGAACAAGCAGGTGCGCCCAGGGCGCCCTGTTCCAGGGAACTTGGCAACGTGTGGCGTGGCAGGTTCATTCATACCGACAGCCCCGCAGGCGGCAGGGTCTGCGGTGTCAAGAGCCACACAGAGCCAGTGTGGCAGCCTCCCCGCAGAACTCCCTCGAGTCGGCCATGCTCGTGCTGGGGACGTGGAGGTGACGTTGACCTTGTGGGAGCAGCGCAGCACCAACACATCTCACCAAAACAGGGACTGAACCCTTAGGGCTGACGGAACACGAACGTCGGGAACCAAGCTTGGTTGAGAGGGGACCCAGGCCCCACCAAGTGGGCCCAGGAGGGGGACCATGGGGCTCCCTTCATTCGGCCAGAGTCTGGAGGACCAGTCCCGGCAGTTTGGGAAGGAGTGGACGCGGGCCCAGCTCGGATCTGGTGGGGGTGTTAGGGAGGTCGTCTAGGGACTGACCCCAGCAGGGTCTTGAAAGGCAATAGAGGGCCATTAGCGGTGCATGGAGAGGCGGCTCCAGGCCAACGAAATAGCACAGAAAGGTTATGACGGAGAAAGGATTCCGGAAAACCTGTGTGCCTGTGGTGTGTGTGCCTCTGGTGTGTGAGCCTGTGGTGTGGGTGTGTTGCGCGTGTGTGGTGTATGTGTGTGTGGTATGTCACAAATGTGTTCTGTGTGGTGGGTTGCGTGTGCATGTGTGGTGTGTGAGCGTGTGGATGGACGTGTCCGCACAGGTGTCTCGTGCGGGCCACCCACACGTGCCCTGGGCACGTGGTTTTTGGGGCAGAAGATCCCTCACTGCTCCCGGACTCAGGAGGGGAACAGGATGTGAGACGGCCAAATGGGGGCCTTGGAAAGCTCCTGCACTTGGTAGTTTAGACCCTGAGCGGGGTAGGCCCCTCAGGCCCACATGCCCCTCACCGCCGCCTCTTCATCCACCTCGGCCTTGGTAGGATCTCCGAGGGTGGGGGCAGGCTCATTGCGGTGGTGTCGGATATGACCTGGAGGGAGCGTGTCAGCCTGGGCTCCCAGTGGGTGCATCATCACGTGGAACTTTGGGATCGACATCCTGCGTGAAGCAGGAAGTTGAGGGCCAGGTCACACCGCGGGTTCACTGAAAAGCCACCTTGGGAGGTGTTTCGGTCAAAGCTGAGGGCCACGTATGTGGCCTACAGCACCCTTAGGCTCTTTGCCCACCCTGCCTGTCACTTGGCTGCGGTGCCCCGGGCTGTGGCGGGGGGCGGCCCCGGCTTTATGAGGGAGGCTGGACTCCATTGCTGCCATAGCATCGTATTGTTGCTCCTCAGTTAGGCCCAAGCCTGTGGCTTTCTATCCTGCCTGCAGTGTGACCAGGAAGGTAGTGGAGCGGTTTCTCTCTCCCGTGGGATACGTGTCTCCTTCTTCTCCTGTGACCGGAGAACTCCGAAGCGTAACCGCTGTGCTACCCAAGCAGGACACGGAACAAAACAGAGATTCGTGGCACTGTCAGGACCGGTGTCGGGGTTCAGATGTCACGTTTCCCAGGCTGTGATAGGAACAGGGAGGTGCGCCCAGGGCTCCCTGTTCCAGGGAGCTTGGCGTTGTGTGGCGTGGCGGCTTCCATCATACCGACGGCCCCGGCAGGAGGCAGGGTCTGCGGTGTCCACAGCCACACCGGGCCAGTGCAGCAGCCTCCGCGCATAGCTCCCTCGAGTCGGCCATGTTCGTGGTGGGGACGTGGAGGTGACGTTGGCCTTGTGGGAGCAGCGCGGGACCAACACATCTCACCAAAACAGGGACTGAACCCTTAGGGATGACGGAACACGAATGTCAGCAACCGAGCTAGGGCTGAGAGGGGACCCAGGCCCCACAAAGTGGGCCCAGAAGGGAGTGGTCTCCCTTTCCTCGGCCAGAGTCTGGAGGACCAATCCCGGCAGTTTGGGAAGGAGTAGTCACGGGCCCTGCTCGGATCTGGTGGGGGTGTTAGGGAGGTCGTCTAGAGAATGACACCAGCAGGGTCTTCAAAGGCACCAGAAGGCCATTAGCGGTGCGAGGAGACGCGGCTCCAGGCCAACGAAATAGCACAGAAAGGTTATGAAGGAGAAAGGATTCCGGAAAACCTGTGTGCCTGTGGTGTGTGTGCTTGTGGTGTGTGTGCCTGCGGTGTGGGTGTGTTGCGCGCGTGTGGTGTATGTGTGTGTGGCATGTGACAAATGTGTTCTATGTGCTAGGTTACGTTTGCACGTGTGGTGTGTGAGCATGTGGATGGACGTGTCCGCACAGTTGTCTCATGCGGGTCACCCACCCGAGACCTGGGCACGTGGTTTATAGGGCAGCAGATCCCTCACTGCCCCCGGAGTCAGGAGGGGGACAGGATGTGAGATGGCCAAATGGCGGCCTTACAAAGTTCCTGCACTTGGTAGTTTAGACCCTGAGCTGGGAGAGGACCCTCAGGGCCACATGCCCCTCACCCCCGCCTCTTCCTACACATCGGCCTTGGTGGGATCTCCGAGGGAGGGGGCAGGCTCAGGGCGTTGGAGTCTGACCTCACCTGGAGTGAGCGTGTCAGCCTGGGCTCCCAGTGGGTGCATCATCACGGGGAACGTTGGGATCAACATCCTGCGTGAAGCAGGAAGTTGAGGGTCAGGACCCACCGCGGGTTCGCTGAAAGGCCACCTTGGGAGATGTTTCGGTCAAAGCTGAGGGCCACGTAGGTGGCCGGCAGCACCCTTAGGCTCTTTGCCCACCCTGCCTGCCAGTTAGCTGCGGGGGCCCACGGCTGGGGAGGGGGGTGGCCCCGGCTTTATGAGGCAGGCTATTCTCCATAGCTGCCATAGCAACGTTTTGTTGCTCCTCTGTTAGGGCCGAGCCTGCGGTTTTCTATCCTGCCTGGAGTGTGACCAGGAAGCTAGTGGAGCGGTCTTTGTCTCCCGTGTAGTTAGGTGTCTCGTGCTTCTCCTGTGACCGGAGAGTTTGGAAGCGTAACCTCTGCGCTACCCAAGAAGGACACAGAACAAAACAGTGATTTGGGGCACTGTCAGGACTGGTGTCGGGGTTCAGAAGGTCACTTTTGCGAGGCTGCTATAGGAACAGGGAGGTTCGCCCAGGGCGCCCTGTTCCAGGGAGCTTGGCGTCGTGTGGCGTGGCTGCTTCCATCATACCGACGGCCCCGGCAGGCGGCAGGGTATGCGGTATCAACAGCCACACTGGGCCAGTGCGGCAGCCTCCGCGCAGAGCTCCCTCGAGTGGCCATGCTCGTGGTGGGGACAAGGAGGTGACGTTGGCCCCCTGGGAGCAGCGCGGCACCAACACATCTCACCAAAACAGGGACTGAACCCTTTTGGATGACGGAACACGAATGTCAGGAACCGAGCTTGGGCTGAGAGGGGACGGAAGCCCCATCAAGTGGGCCCAGAAGGGAGTGGTCTCCCTTCCTTCGGCCTGAGTCTGGAGGATCATTCCCGGCAGTTTGGGAAGGAGCAGAGGCGGTCCCGGCTCGGATCTGGTGGGGGTGTTAGGGAGGTCGTCTAGAGACTGACACCAGCAGGGTCTTGAAAGGCAAGAGAGGGCCATTAGCGGTGGGTGGAGAGGCGGCTCCAGACCAACGAAATAGCACAGAAAGGTTATGAAGGAGAAAGGATTCTGGAAAACATGTGTGCCTGTGGTGTGTGTGCCTCTGGTGTGTTAGCCTGTGGTGTGGGTGTGTTGTGAGTGTGAGGTGTATGTGTGTGGTATGTCACAAATGTGTTCTGTGTGGTGGGTTGCGTGTGCATGTGTGGTGTGTGAGCGTGTGGATGGAAGTGTCCGCACACGTGTCTTGTGCGGGCCACCCACACGTGCCCTGGGCACGTGGTTTTTGGAGCAGCAGATCCCTCACTGCTCCCGGACTCAGGAGGGGAAGAGGATGTGAGATGGCCAAATGGGGGCCATGGAAAGCTCCTGCACTTGATAGTTGAGACCCTGAGCGGGGAGAGGCCACTCAGGGCCACATTCCCCTCACCCCCGCCTCTTCCTCCACCTCGACCTTGGTGGGATCTCCGAGGGAGGGGGCAGGCTCACGGCGGTGGTGTCAGACCTGACCTGGATGGAGTGTGCCAGCCTGGGCTCCCAGTGGGTGCATCAGCACGGGGAACTTTAGGATCGTCATCCTGCGTGAAGCAGGAATTGGAGGGTCAGGACCCACCGCGGGTTCAATGAAAGTCCACCTTGGGAGGTGTTTCAGTCAATGCTGAGGGCCACGTAACTGGCCTGCAGCACCCTTAGGCTCTTTGCCCTCCCTGCGTGACAGTTGGCCGCGGGGGCCCCCGTGTGGAGCGGGGTGCGGCCCCGGCTTTATGAGGCGGGCTGGACTCCATTGCTGCCATAGTAACGTTTTGTTGCTCCTCAGTGAGGCCCGAGCCTGCGGCTTTCTATCCTGCCTGAAGTGTGACCCGGAAGGTAGTGGAGCGGTTTCTGTCTCCCTTGGAGGTAGGTGTCTCCTGCTTCTCCTGTGACCGGAGAGCTCGGAAGCGTAACCTCTGCGCGTCCCAAGCAGGACACCGAAAAAAACAGTGATTCGGGGCTCTATCAGGACCAGTGTCGGCGTTAAGAAGGTCACGTTTGCCAGGCTGTGATAGGAACAAGCAGGTGCGCCCAGGGCGCCCTGTTCCAGGGAGCTTGGCGTCGTGTGGCGTGGCAGCTTCCATCATACCGACAGCCCCGCAGGCGGCAGGGTCTGCTGTGTCCAGTGACACCGGGCCAGTGCCGCAGCCTCCGCACAGAGCTCCCACGAGTTGGCCATGCTCGTGCTGGGGACGTGGAGGTGACGTTGGCCTGTGGGAGTAGCGCGGCACCAACACATCTCACCAAAACAGGGACTGAACCCTTAGGGATGACGGAACACGAACGTCAGGAACAGAGCTTGGGCTGAGAGGGGACCCAGACCCCACCAAGTAGGCCCAGGAAGGAGACCATGGGGCTCCCTTCCCTCTGCCTGAGTCTGAGGACCAGTCCCGGCAGTCTGGGAAGGAGTAGACGCAGGCCCATCTCAGATTTGTTGGGTGTGTTAGGGAGGTAGTCTAGAGACTGACACCAGCAGGGTCTTGAAAGGCAAGAGAGGGCCATTAGCGGTGGGTGGAGAGATGGCTTCAGGCCAACGAAATAGCACAGAAAGTCATGAAGGAGAAAGGAGTCCAGAAACCGTGTGTGCCTGTGGTGTGTGTGCTTGTGGTGTGTGTGCCTGTGGTGTGGTTGTGTTGCAGGTGTGTGGTGTATGTGTGTGTGGTATGTCACAAATGTTTTCTGTGTGGTGGGTTTCGTGTGCATGTGAGGTGTGTGAGCGTGTGGATGGACGTGTCCGCACATGTGTCTCGTGCGGGCCACCCACACATTCCCTGGGAACGTGGTTTCGGGGGCAGCATATCCCTCATTGCCCCCCGACTCACAAGGGGATCAGGATGTGTTATGGCCAAATTGGGGCCTTGGAAATCTCCTGCACTTGATAGTTGAGACCCTGAGCGGGGAGATGCCCCTCAGGGCCACATGCCCCTCACCCCGCCTCTTCCTCCACCTCGGCCTTGGTGGGATCTCCGAGGGAGGGGGCAGGCTCAGGGCGTTGGTGTCCGACCTGACCTGGATGGAGCGTGCCAGCCTGGGCTTCCAGTGGGTGCATAATAACGGGGAACTTTGGGATCGACATCCTGCGTGAAGTAGGAAGTTGAGGGCCAGGACCCACCGCGGGTTCAATGAAAGGCCACCTTGGGAGGTGTTTCGGTCAAATCTGAGGGACAAGTAGGTGGCCTGCAGCACCCCTAGGCTCTTTGCCCACCCTGTATGCCAGGTGGCTGCGGGGGCCCCCGGCTGGGAAGGGGGGCGGCCCCGGCTTTATGAGGCAGGCTGGACTCCATTGCTGCCATAGCAACATTTTGTTGCTCCTCAGTTAGGCCCAAGCCTACGGCTTCCTATCCTTCCTGGAGTGTGACCAGGAATGTAGTGGAGCGGTTTCTGTCTCCCGTGGGATACATGTCTTCTTCTTCTCTTGTGACCGGAGAACTCGGAAGCGTAATCTCTGTGCATCCCAAGCAGGGCACAGAACAAAACAGAAATTCGGGGCGCTATCAGGACAGGTGTCGAGGTTAAGAAGGTCACGTTTGCCAGGCTGTGATAGGAACAAGCAGGTGCGCCCAGGGCGCCCTGTTCCAGGGAACTTGGCAACGTGTGGCGTGGCAGGTTCATTCATACCGACAGCCCCGCAGGCGGCAGGGTCTGCGGTGTCAAGAGCCACACAGAGCCAGTGTGGCAGCCTCCCCGCAGAACTCCCTCGAGTCGGCCATGCTCGTGCTGGGGACGTGGAGGTGACGTTGACCTTGTGGGAGCAGCGCAGCACCAACACATCTCACCAAAACAGGGACTGAACCCTTAGGGCTGACGGAACACGAACGTCGGGAACCAAGCTTGGTTGAGAGGGGACCCAGGCCCCACCAAGTGGGCCCAGGAGGGGGACCATGGGGCTCCCTTCATTCGGCCAGAGTCTGGAGGACCAGTCCCGGCAGTTTGGGAAGGAGTGGACGCGGGCCCAGCTCGGATCTGGTGGGGGTGTTAGGGAGGTCGTCTAGGGACTGACCCCAGCAGGGTCTTGAAAGGCAATAGAGGGCCATTAGCGGTGCATGGAGAGGCGGCTCCAGGCCAACGAAATAGCACAGAAAGGTTATGACGGAGAAAGGATTCCGGAAAACCTGTGTGCCTGTGGTGTGTGTGCCTCTGGTGTGTGAGCCTGTGGTGTGGGTGTGTTGCGCGTGTGTGGTGTATGTGTGTGTGGTATGTCACAAATGTGTTCTGTGTGGTGGGTTGCGTGTGCATGTGTGGTGTGTGAGCGTGTGGATGGACGTGTCCGCACAGGTGTCTCGTGCGGGCCACCCACACGTGCCCTGGGCACGTGGTTTTTGGGGCAGAAGATCCCTCACTGCTCCCGGACTCAGGAGGGGAACAGGATGTGAGACGGCCAAATGGGGGCCTTGGAAAGCTCCTGCACTTGGTAGTTTAGACCCTGAGCGGGGTAGGCCCCTCAGGCCCACATGCCCCTCACCGCCGCCTCTTCATCCACCTCGGCCTTGGTAGGATCTCCGAGGGTGGGGGCAGGCTCATTGCGGTGGTGTCGGATATGACCTGGAGGGAGCGTGTCAGCCTGGGCTCCCAGTGGGTGCATCATCACGTGGAACTTTGGGATCGACATCCTGCGTGAAGCAGGAAGTTGAGGGCCAGGTCACACCGCGGGTTCACTGAAAAGCCACCTTGGGAGGTGTTTCGGTCAAAGCTGAGGGCCACGTATGTGGCCTACAGCACCCTTAGGCTCTTTGCCCACCCTGCCTGTCACTTGGCTGCGGTGCCCCGGGCTGTGGCGGGGGGCGGCCCCGGCTTTATGAGGGAGGCTGGACTCCATTGCTGCCATAGCATCGTATTGTTGCTCCTCAGTTAGGCCCAAGCCTGTGGCTTTCTATCCTGCCTGCAGTGTGACCAGGAAGGTAGTGGAGCGGTTTCTCTCTCCCGTGGGATACGTGTCTCCTTCTTCTCCTGTGACCGGAGAACTCCGAAGCGTAACCGCTGTGCTACCCAAGCAGGACACGGAACAAAACAGAGATTCGTGGCACTGTCAGGACCGGTGTCGGGGTTCAGATGTCACGTTTCCCAGGCTGTGATAGGAACAGGGAGGTGCGCCCAGGGCTCCCTGTTCCAGGGAGCTTGGCGTTGTGTGGCGTGGCGGCTTCCATCATACCGACGGCCCCGGCAGGAGGCAGGGTCTGCGGTGTCCACAGCCACACCGGGCCAGTGCAGCAGCCTCCGCGCATAGCTCCCTCGAGTCGGCCATGTTCGTGGTGGGGACGTGGAGGTGACGTTGGCCTTGTGGGAGCAGCGCGGGACCAACACATCTCACCAAAACAGGGACTGAACCCTTAGGGATGACGGAACACGAATGTCAGCAACCGAGCTAGGGCTGAGAGGGGACCCAGGCCCCACAAAGTGGGCCCAGAAGGGAGTGGTCTCCCTTTCCTCGGCCAGAGTCTGGAGGACCAATCCCGGCAGTTTGGGAAGGAGTAGTCACGGGCCCTGCTCGGATCTGGTGGGGGTGTTAGGGAGGTCGTCTAGAGAATGACACCAGCAGGGTCTTCAAAGGCACCAGAAGGCCATTAGCGGTGCGAGGAGACGCGGCTCCAGGCCAACGAAATAGCACAGAAAGGTTATGAAGGAGAAAGGATTCCGGAAAACCTGTGTGCCTGTGGTGTGTGTGCTTGTGGTGTGTGTGCCTGCGGTGTGGGTGTGTTGCGCGCGTGTGGTGTATGTGTGTGTGGCATGTGACAAATGTGTTCTATGTGCTAGGTTACGTTTGCACGTGTGGTGTGTGAGCATGTGGATGGACGTGTCCGCACAGTTGTCTCATGCGGGTCACCCACCCGAGACCTGGGCACGTGGTTTATAGGGCAGCAGATCCCTCACTGCCCCCGGAGTCAGGAGGGGGACAGGATGTGAGATGGCCAAATGGCGGCCTTACAAAGTTCCTGCACTTGGTAGTTTAGACCCTGAGCTGGGAGAGGACCCTCAGGGCCACATGCCCCTCACCCCCGCCTCTTCCTACACATCGGCCTTGGTGGGATCTCCGAGGGAGGGGGCAGGCTCAGGGCGTTGGAGTCTGACCTCACCTGGAGTGAGCGTGTCAGCCTGGGCTCCCAGTGGGTGCATCATCACGGGGAACGTTGGGATCAACATCCTGCGTGAAGCAGGAAGTTGAGGGTCAGGACCCACCGCGGGTTCGCTGAAAGGCCACCTTGGGAGATGTTTCGGTCAAAGCTGAGGGCCACGTAGGTGGCCGGCAGCACCCTTAGGCTCTTTGCCCACCCTGCCTGCCAGTTAGCTGCGGGGGCCCACGGCTGGGGAGGGGGGTGGCCCCGGCTTTATGAGGCAGGCTATTCTCCATAGCTGCCATAGCAACGTTTTGTTGCTCCTCTGTTAGGGCCGAGCCTGCGGTTTTCTATCCTGCCTGGAGTGTGACCAGGAAGCTAGTGGAGCGGTCTTTGTCTCCCGTGTAGTTAGGTGTCTCGTGCTTCTCCTGTGACCGGAGAGTTTGGAAGCGTAACCTCTGCGCTACCCAAGAAGGACACAGAACAAAACAGTGATTTGGGGCACTGTCAGGACTGGTGTCGGGGTTCAGAAGGTCACTTTTGCGAGGCTGCTATAGGAACAGGGAGGTTCGCCCAGGGCGCCCTGTTCCAGGGAGCTTGGCGTCGTGTGGCGTGGCTGCTTCCATCATACCGACGGCCCCGGCAGGCGGCAGGGTATGCGGTATCAACAGCCACACTGGGCCAGTGCGGCAGCCTCCGCGCAGAGCTCCCTCGAGTGGCCATGCTCGTGGTGGGGACAAGGAGGTGACGTTGGCCCCCTGGGAGCAGCGCGGCACCAACACATCTCACCAAAACAGGGACTGAACCCTTTTGGATGACGGAACACGAATGTCAGGAACCGAGCTTGGGCTGAGAGGGGACGGAAGCCCCATCAAGTGGGCCCAGAAGGGAGTGGTCTCCCTTCCTTCGGCCTGAGTCTGGAGGATCATTCCCGGCAGTTTGGGAAGGAGCAGGAGGCGGTCCCGGCTCGGATCTGGTGGGGGTGTTAGGGAGGTCGTCTAGAGACTGACACCAGCAGGGTCTTGAAAGGCAAGAGAGGGCCATTAGCGGTGGGTGGAGAGGCGGCTCCAGACCAACGAAATAGCACAGAAAGGTTATGAAGGAGAAAGGATTCTGGAAAACATGTGTGCCTGTGGTGTGTGTGCCTCTGGTGTGTTAGCCTGTGGTGTGGGTGTGTTGTGAGTGTGAGGTGTATGTGTGTGGTATGTCACAAATGTGTTCTGTGTGGTGGGTTGCGTGTGCATGTGTGGTGTGTGAGCGTGTGGATGGAAGTGTCCGCACACGTGTCTTGTGCGGGCCACCCACACGTGCCCTGGGCACGTGGTTTTTGGAGCAGCAGATCCCTCACTGCTCCCGGACTCAGGAGGGGAAGAGGATGTGAGATGGCCAAATGGGGGCCATGGAAAGCTCCTGCACTTGATAGTTGAGACCCTGAGCGGGGAGAGGCCACTCAGGGCCACATTCCCCTCACCCCCGCCTCTTCCTCCACCTCGACCTTGGTGGGATCTCCGAGGGAGGGGGCAGGCTCACGGCGGTGGTGTCAGACCTGACCTGGATGGAGTGTGCCAGCCTGGGCTCCCAGTGGGTGCATCAGCACGGGGAACTTTAGGATCGTCATCCTGCGTGAAGCAGGAATTGGAGGGTCAGGACCCACCGCGGGTTCAATGAAAGTCCACCTTGGGAGGTGTTTCAGTCAATGCTGAGGGCCACGTAACTGGCCTGCAGCACCCTTAGGCTCTTTGCCCTCCCTGCGTGACAGTTGGCCGCGGGGGCCCCCGTGTGGAGCGGGGTGCGGCCCCGGCTTTATGAGGCGGGCTGGACTCCATTGCTGCCATAGTAACGTTTTGTTGCTCCTCAGTGAGGCCCGAGCCTGCGGCTTTCTATCCTGCCTGAAGTGTGACCCGGAAGGTAGTGGAGCGGTTTCTGTCTCCCTTGGAGGTAGGTGTCTCCTGCTTCTCCTGTGACCGGAGAGCTCGGAAGCGTAACCTCTGCGCGTCCCAAGCAGGACACCGAAAAAAACAGTGATTCGGGGCTCTATCAGGACCAGTGTCGGCGTTAAGAAGGTCACGTTTGCCAGGCTGTGATAGGAACAAGCAGGTGCGCCCAGGGCGCCCTGTTCCAGGGAGCTTGGCGTCGTGTGGCGTGGCAGCTTCCATCATACCGACAGCCCCGCAGGCGGCAGGGTCTGCTGTGTCCAGTGACACCGGGCCAGTGCGCAGCCTCCGCACAGAGCTCCCACGAGTTGGCCATGCTCGTGCTGGGGACGTGGAGGTGACGTTGGCCTGTGGGAGTAGCGCGGCACCAACACATCTCACCAAAACAGGGACTGAACCCTTAGGGATGACGGAACACGAACGTCAGGAACAGAGCTTGGGCTGAGAGGGGACCCAGACCCCACCAAGTAGGCCCAGGAAGGAGACCATGGGGCTCCCTTCCCTCTGCCTGAGTCTGAGGACCAGTCCGGCAGTCTGGGAAGGAGTAGACGCAGGCCCATCTCAGATTTGTTGGGTGTGTTAGGGAGGTAGTCTAGAGACTGACACCAGCAGGGTCTTGAAAGGCAAGAGAGGGCCATTAGCGGTGGGTGGAGAGATGGCTTCAGGCCAACGAAATAGCACAGAAAGTCATGAAGGAGAAAGGAGTCCAGAAACCGTGTGTGCCTGTGGTGTGTGTGCTTGTGGTGTGTGTGCCTGTGGTGTGGTTGTGTTGCAGGTGTGTGGTGTATGTGTGTGTGGTATGTCACAAATGTTTTCTGTGTGGTGGGTTTCGTGTGCATGTGAGGTGTGTGAGCGTGTGGATGGACGTGTCCGCACATGTGTCTCGTGCGGGCCACCCACACATTCCCTGGGAACGTGGTTTCGGGGGCAGCATATCCCTCATTGCCCCCCGACTCACAAGGGGATCAGGATGTGTTATGGCCAAATTGGGGCCTTGGAAATCTCCTGCACTTGATAGTTGAGACCCTGAGCGGGGAGATGCCCCTCAGGGCCACATGCCCCTCACCCCGCCTCTTCCTCCACCTCGGCCTTGGTGGGATCTCCGAGGGAGGGGGCAGGCTCAGGGCGTTGGTGTCCGACCTGACCTGGATGGAGCGTGCCAGCCTGGGCTTCCAGTGGGTGCATAATAACGGGGAACTTTGGGATCGACATCCTGCGTGAAGTAGGAAGTTGAGGGCCAGGACCCACCGCGGGTTCAATGAAAGGCCACCTTGGGAGGTGTTTCGGTGAAATCTGAGGGACAAGTAGGTGGCCTGCAGCACCCCTAGGCTCTTTGCCCACCCTGTATGCCAGGTGGCTGCGGGGGCCCCCGCTGGGAAGGGGGGCGGCCCCGGCTTTATGAGGCAGGCTGGACTCCATTGCTGCCATAGCAACATTTTGTTGCTCCTCAGTTAGGCCCAAGCCTACGGCTTCTATCCTGCCTGGAGTGTGACCAGGAAGGTAGTGGAGCGGTTTCTGTCTCCCGTGGGATACATGTCTTCTTCTTCTCTTGTGACCGGAGAACTCGGAAGCGTAATCTCTGTGCATCCCAAGCAGGGCACAGAACAAAACAGAAATTCGGGGCGCTATCAGGACAGGTGTCGAGGTTAAGAAGGTCACGTTTGCCAGGCTGTGATAGGAACAAGCAGGTGCGCCCAGGGCGCCCTGTTCCAGGGAACTTGGCAACGTGTGGCGTGGCAGGTTCATTCATACCGACAGCCCCGCAGGCGGCAGGGTCTGCGGTGTCAAGAGCCACACAGAGCCAGTGTGGCAGCCTCCCCGCAGAACTCCCTCGAGTCGGCCATGCTCGTGCTGGGGACGTGGAGGTGACGTTGACCTTGTGGGAGCAGCGCAGCACCAACACATCTCACCAAAACAGGGACTGAACCCTTAGGGCTGACGGAACACGAACGTCAGGAACCAAGCTTGGTTGAGAGGGGACCCAGGCCCCACCAAGTGGGCCCAGGAGGGGGACCATGGGGCTCCCTTCATTCGGCCAGAGTCTGGAGGACCAGTCCCGGCAGTTTGGGAAGGAGTGGACGCGGGCCCAGCTCGGATCTGGTGGGGGTGTTAGGGAGGTCGTCTAGGGACTGACCCCAGCAGGGTCTTGAAAGGCAAGAGAGGGCCATTAGCGGTGGGTGGAGAGATGGCTTCAGGCCAACGAAATAGCACAGAAAGTCATGAAGGAGAAAGGAGTCCAGAAACCGTGTGTGCCTGTGGTGTGTGTGCTTGTGGTGTGTGTGCCTGTGGTGTGGTTGTGTTGCAGGTGTGTGGTGTATGTGTGTGTGGTATGTCACAAATGTTTTCTGTGTGGTGGGTTTCGTGTGCATGTGAGGTGTGTGAGCGTGTGGATGGACGTGTCCGCACATGTGTCTCGTGCGGGCCACCCACACATTCCCTGGGAACGTGGTTTCGGGGGCAGCATATCCCTCATTGCCCCCCGACTCACAAGGGGATCAGGATGTGTTATGGCCAAATTGGGGCCTTGGAAATCTCCTGCACTTGATAGTTGAGACCCTGAGCGGGGAGATGCCCCTCAGGGCCACATGCCCCTCACCCCGCCTCTTCCTCCACCTCGGCCTTGGTGGGATCTCCGAGGGAGGGGGCAGGCTCAGGGCGTTGGTGTCCGACCTGACCTGGAGGGAGCGTGTCAGCCTGGGCTCCCAGTGGGTGCATCATCACGTGGAACTTTGGGATCGACATCCTGCGTGAAGCAGGAAGTTGAGGGCCAGGTCACACCGCGGGGTTCACTGAAAAGCCACCTTGGGAGGTGTTTCGGTCAAAGCTGAGGGCCACGTATGTGGCCTACAGCACCCTTAGGCTCTTTGCCCACCCTGCCTGTCACTTGGCTGCGGTGCCCCCGGCTGTGGCGGGGGGCGGCCCCGGCTTTATGAGGGAGGCTGGACTCCATTGCTGCCATAGCATCGTATTGTTGCTCCTCAGTTAGGCCCAAGCCTGTGGCTTTCTATCCTGCCTGCAGTGTGACCAGGAAGGTAGTGGAGCGGTTTCTCTCTCCCGTGGGATACGTGTCTCCTTCTTCTCCTGTGACCGGAGAACTCCGAAGCGTAACCGCTGTGCTACCCAAGCAGGACACGGAACAAAACAGAGATTCGTGGCACTGTCAGGACCGGTGTCGGGGTTAAGAAGGTCACGTTTGCCAGGCTGTGATAGGAACAAGCAGGTGCGCCCAGGGCGCCCTGTTCCAGGGAACTTGGCAACGTGTGGCGTGGCAGGTTCATTCATACCGACAGCCCCGCAGGCGGCAGGGTCTGCGGTGTCAAGAGCCACACAGAGCCAGTGTGGCAGCCTCCCCGCAGAACTCCCTCGAGTCGGCCATGCTCGTGCTGGGGACGTGGAGGTGACGTTGACCTTGTGGGAGCAGCGCAGCACCAACACATCTCACCAAAACAGGGACTGAACCCTTAGGGCTGACGGAACACGAACGTCGGGAACCAAGCTTGGTTGAGAGGGGACCCAGGCCCCACCAAGTGGGCCCAGGAGGGAGACCATGGGGCTCCCTTCATTCGGCCAGAGTCTGGAGGACCAGTCCCGGCAGTTTGGGAAGGAGTGGACGCGGGCCCAGCTCGGATCTGGTGGGGGTGTTAGGGAGGTCGTCTAGGGACTGACCCCAGCAGGGTCTTGAAAGGCAATAGAGGGCCATTAGCGGTGCATGGAGAGGCGGCTCCAGGCCAACGAAATAGCACAGAAAGGTTATGACGGAGAAAGGATTCCGGAAAACCTGTGTGCCTGTGGTGTGTGTGCCTCTGGTGTGTGAGCCTGTGGTGTGGGTGTGTTGCGCGTGTGTGGTGTATGTGTGTGTGGTATGTCACAAATGTGTTCTGTGTGGTGGGTTGCGTGTGCATGTGTGGTGTGTGAGCGTGTGGATGGACGTGTCCGCACAGGTGTCTCGTGCGGGCCACCCACACGTGCCCTGGGCACGTGGTTTTTGGGGCAGAAGATCCCTCACTGCTCCCGGACTCAGGAGGGGAACAGGATGTGAGACGGCCAAATGGGGGCCTTGGAAAGCTCCTGCACTTGGTAGTTTAGACCCTGAGCGGGGTAGGCCCCTCAGGCCCACATGCCCCTCACCGCCGCCTCTTCATCCACCTCGGCCTTGGTAGGATCTCCGAGGGTGGGGGCAGGCTCATTGCGGTGGTGTCGGATATGACCTGGAGGGAGCGTGTCAGCCTGGGCTCCCAGTGGGTGCATCATCACGTGGAACTTTGGGATCGACATCCTGCGTGAAGCAGGAAGTTGAGGGCCAGGTCACACCGCGGGTTCACTGAAAAGCCACCTTGGGAGGTGTTTCGGTCAAAGCTGAGGGCCACGTATGTGGCCTACAGCACCCTTAGGCTCTTTGCCCACCCTGCCTGTCACTTGGCTGCGGTGCCCCGGGCTGTGGCGGGGGGCGGCCCCGGCTTTATGAGGGAGGCTGGACTCCATTGCTGCCATAGCATCGTATTGTTGCTCCTCAGTTAGGCCCAAGCCTGTGGCTTTCTATCCTGCCTGCAGTGTGACCAGGAAGGTAGTGGAGCGGTTTCTCTCTCCCGTGGGATACGTGTCTCCTTCTTCTCCTGTGACCGGAGAACTCCGAAGCGTAACCGCTGTGCTACCCAAGCAGGACACGGAACAAAACAGAGATTCGTGGCACTGTCAGGACCGGTGTCGGGGTTCAGATGTCACGTTTCCCAGGCTGTGATAGGAACAGGGAGGTGCGCCCAGGGCTCCCTGTTCCAGGGAGCTTGGCGTTGTGTGGCGTGGCGGCTTCCATCATACCGACGGCCCCGGCAGGAGGCAGGGTCTGCGGTGTCCACAGCCACACCGGGCCAGTGCAGCAGCCTCCGCGCATAGCTCCCTCGAGTCGGCCATGTTCGTGGTGGGGACGTGGAGGTGACGTTGGCCTTGTGGGAGCAGCGCGGGACCAACACATCTCACCAAAACAGGGACTGAACCCTTAGGGATGACGGAACACGAATGTCAGCAACCGAGCTAGGGCTGAGAGGGGGCCCAGGCCCCACAAAGTGGGCCCAGAAGGGAGTGGTCTCCCTTTCCTCGGCCAGAGTCTGGAGGACCAATCCCGGCAGTTTGGGAAGGAGTAGTCACGGGCCCTGCTCGGATCTGGTGGGGGTGTTAGGGAGGTCGTCTAGAGAATGACACCAGCAGGGTCTTCAAAGGCACCAGAAGGCCATTAGCGGTGCGAGGAGACGCGGCTCCAGGCCAACGAAATAGCACAGAAAGGTTATGAAGGAGAAAGGATTCCGGAAAACCTGTGTGCCTGTGGTGTGTGTGCTTGTGGTGTGTGTGCCTGCGGTGTGGGTGTGTTGCGCGCGTGTGGTGTATGTGTGTGTGGCATGTGACAAATGTGTTCTATGTGCTAGGTTACGTTTGCACGTGTGGTGTGTGAGCATGTGGATGGACGTGTCCGCACAGTTGTCTCATGCGGGTCACCCACCCGAGACCTGGGCACGTGGTTTATAGGGCAGCAGATCCCTCACTGCCCCCGGAGTCAGGAGGGGGACAGGATGTGAGATGGCCAAATGGCGGCCTTACAAAGTTCCTGCACTTGGTAGTTTAGACCCTGAGCTGGGAGAGGACCCTCAGGGCCACATGCCCCTCACCCCCGCCTCTTCCTACACATCGGCCTTGGTGGGATCTCCGAGGGAGGGGGCAGGCTCAGGGCGTTGGAGTCTGACCTCACCTGGAGTGAGCGTGTCAGCCTGGGCTCCCAGTGGGTGCATCATCACGGGGAACGTTGGGATCAACATCCTGCGTGAAGCAGGAAGTTGAGGGTCAGGACCCACCGCGGGTTCACTGAAAGGCCACCTTGGGAGATGTTTCGGTCAAAGCTGAGGGCCACGTAGGTGGCCGGCAGCACCCTTAGGCTCTTTGCCCACCCTGCCTGCCAGTTAGCTGCGGGGGCCCACGGCTGGGGAGGGGGGTGGCCCCGGCTTTATGAGGCAGGCTATTCTCCATAGCTGCCATAGCAACGTTTTGTTGCTCCTCTGTTAGGGCCGAGCCTGCGGTTTTCTATCCTGCCTGGAGTGTGACCAGGAAGCTAGTGGAGCGGTCTTTGTCTCCCGTGTAGTTAGGTGTCTCGTGCTTCTCCTGTGACCGGAGAGTTTGGAAGCGTAACCTCTGCGCTACCCAAGAAGGACACAGAACAAAACAGTGATTTGGGGCACTGTCAGGACTGGTGTCGGGGTTCAGAAGGTCACTTTTGCGAGGCTGCTATAGGAACAGGGAGGTTCGCCCAGGGCGCCCTGTTCCAGGGAGCTTGGCGTCGTGTGGCGTGGCTGCTTCCATCATACCGACGGCCCCGGCAGGCGGCAGGGTATGCGGTATCAACAGCCACACTGGGCCAGTGCGGCAGCCTCCGCGCAGAGCTCCCTCGAGTGGCCATGCTCGTGGTGGGGACAAGGAGGTGACGTTGGCCCCCTGGGAGCAGCGCGGCACCAACACATCTCACCAAAACAGGGACTGAACCCTTTTGGATGACGGAACACGAATGTCAGGAACCGAGCTTGGGCTGAGAGGGGACGGAAGCCCCATCAAGTGGGCCCAGAAGGGAGTGGTCTCCCTTCCTTCGGCCTGAGTCTGGAGGATCATTCCCGGCAGTTTGGGAAGGAGCAGAGGCGGTCCCGGCTCGGATCTGGTGGGGGTGTTAGGGAGGTCGTCTAGAGACTGACACCAGCAGGGTCTTGAAAGGCAAGAGAGGGCCATTAGCGGTGGGTGGAGAGGCGGCTCCAGACCAACGAAATAGCACAGAAAGGTTATGAAGGAGAAAGGATTCTGGAAAACATGTGTGCCTGTGGTGTGTGTGCCTCTGGTGTGTTAGCCTGTGGTGTGGGTGTGTTGTGAGTGTGAGGTGTATGTGTGTGGTATGTCACAAATGTGTTCTGTGTGGTGGGTTGCGTGTGCATGTGTGGTGTGTGAGCGTGTGGATGGAAGTGTCCGCACACGTGTCTTGTGCGGGCCACCCACACGTGCCCTGGGCACGTGGTTTTTGGAGCAGCAGATCCCTCACTGCTCCCGGACTCAGGAGGGGAAGAGGATGTGAGATGGCCAAATGGGGGCCATGGAAAGCTCCTGCACTTGATAGTTGAGACCCTGAGCGGGGAGAGGCCACTCAGGGCCACATTCCCCTCACCCCCGCCTCTTCCTCCACCTCGACCTTGGTGGGATCTCCGAGGGAGGGGGCAGGCTCACGGCGGTGGTGTCAGACCTGACCTGGATGGAGTGTGCCAGCCTGGGCTCCCAGTGGGTGCATCAGCACGGGGAACTTTAGGATCGTCATCCTGCGTGAAGCAGGAATTGGAGGGTCAGGACCCACCGCGGGTTCAATGAAAGTCCACCTTGGGAGGTGTTTCAGTCAATGCTGAGGGCCACGTAACTGGCCTGCAGCACCCTTAGGCTCTTTGCCCTCCCTGCGTGACAGTTGGCCGCGGGGGCCCCCGTGTGGAGCGGGGTGCGGCCCCGGCTTTATGAGGCGGGCTGGACTCCATTGCTGCCATAGTAACGTTTTGTTGCTCCTCAGTGAGGCCCGAGCCTGCGGCTTTCTATCCTGCCTGAAGTGTGACCCGGAAGGTAGTGGAGCGGTTTCTGTCTCCCTTGGAGGTAGGTGTCTCCTGCTTCTCCTGTGACCGGAGAGCTCGGAAGCGTAACCTCTGCGCGTCCCAAGCAGGACACCGAAAAAAACAGTGATTCGGGGCTCTATCAGGACCAGTGTCGGCGTTAAGAAGGTCACGTTTGCCAGGCTGTGATAGGAACAAGCAGGTGCGCCCAGGGCGCCCTGTTCCAGGGAGCTTGGCGTCGTGTGGCGTGGCAGCTTCCATCATACCGACAGCCCCGCAGGCGGCAGGGTCTGCTGTGTCCAGTGACACCGGGCCAGTGCGGCAGCCTCCGCACAGAGCTCCCACGAGTTGGCCATGCTCGTGCTGGGGACGTGGAGGTGACGTTGGCCTGTGGGAGTAGCGCGGCACCAACACATCTCACCAAAACAGGGACTGAACCCTTAGGGATGACGGAACACGAACGTCAGGAACAGAGCTTGGGCTGAGAGGGGACCCAGACCCCACCAAGTAGGCCCAGGAAGGAGACCATGGGGCTCCCTTCCCTCTGCCTGAGTCTGAGGACCAGTCCCGGCAGTCTGGGAAGGAGTAGACGCAGGCCCATCTCAGATTTGTTGGGTGTGTTAGGGAGGTAGTCTAGAGACTGACACCAGCAGGGTCTTGAAAGGCAAGAGAGGGCCATTAGCGGTGGGTGGAGAGATGGCTTCAGGCCAACGAAATAGCACAGAAAGTCATGAAGGAGAAAGGAGTCCAGAAACCGTGTGTGCCTGTGGTGTGTGTGCTTGTGGTGTGTGTGCCTGTGGTGTGGTTGTGTTGCAGGTGTGTGGTGTATGTGTGTGTGGTATGTCACAAATGTTTTCTGTGTGGTGGGTTTCGTGTGCATGTGAGGTGTGTGAGCGTGTGGATGGACGTGTCCGCACATGTGTCTCGTGCGGGCCACCCACACATTCCCTGGGAACGTGGTTTCGGGGGCAGCATATCCCTCATTGCCCCCCGACTCACAAGGGGATCAGGATGTGTTATGGCCAAATTGGGGCCTTGGAAATCTCCTGCACTTGATAGTTGAGACCCTGAGCGGGGAGATGCCCCTCAGGGCCACATGCCCCTCACCCCGCCTCTTCCTCCACCTCGGCCTTGGTGGGATCTCCGAGGGAGGGGGCAGGCTCAGGGCGTTGGTGTCCGACCTGACCTGGATGGAGCGTGCCAGCCTGGGCTTCCAGTGGGTGCATAATAACGGGGAACTTTGGGATCGACATCCTGCGTGAAGTAGGAAGTTGAGGGCCAGGACCCACCGCGGGTTCAATGAAAGGCCACCTTGGGAGGTGTTTCGGTCAAATCTGAGGGACAAGTAGGTGGCCTGCAGCACCCCTAGGCTCTTTGCCCACCCTGTATGCCAGGTGGCTGCGGGGGCCCCCCGCTGGGAAGGGGGGCGGCCCCGGCTTTATGAGGCAGGCTGGACTCCATTGCTGCCATAGCAACATTTTGTTGCTCCTCAGTTAGGCCCAAGCCTACGGCTTCCTATCCTTCCTGGAGTGTGACCAGGAATGTAGTGGAGCGGTTTCTGTCTCCCGTGGGATACATGTCTTCTTCTTCTCTTGTGACCGGAGAACTCGGAAGCGTAATCTCTGTGCATCCCAAGCAGGGCACAGAACAAAACAGAAATTCGGGGCGCTATCAGGACAGGTGTCGAGGTTAAGAAGGTCACGTTTGCCAGGCTGTGATAGGAACAAGCAGGTGCGCCCAGGGCGCCCTGTTCCAGGGAACTTGGCAACGTGTGGCGTGGCAGGTTCATTCATACCGACAGCCCCGCAGGCGGCAGGGTCTGCGGTGTCAAGAGCCACACAGAGCCAGTGTGGCAGCCTCCCCGCAGAACTCCCTCGAGTCGGCCATGCTCGTGCTGGGGACGTGGAGGTGACGTTGACCTTGTGGGAGCAGCGCAGCACCAACACATCTCACCAAAACAGGGACTGAACCCTTAGGGCTGACGGAACACGAACGTCGGGAACCAAGCTTGGTTGAGAGGGGACCCAGGCCCCACCAAGTGGGCCCAGGAGGGGGACCATGGGGCTCCCTTCATTCGGCCAGAGTCTGGAGGACCAGTCCCGGCAGTTTGGGAAGGAGTGGACGCGGGCCCAGCTCGGATCTGGTGGGGGTGTTAGGGAGGTCGTCTAGGGACTGACCCCAGCAGGGTCTTGAAAGGCAATAGAGGGCCATTAGCGGTGCATGGAGAGGCGGCTCCAGGCCAACGAAATAGCACAGAAAGGTTATGACGGAGAAAGGATTCCGGAAAACCTGTGTGCCTGTGGTGTGTGTGCCTCTGGTGTGTGAGCCTGTGGTGTGGGTGTGTTGCGCGTGTGTGGTGTATGTGTGTGTGGTATGTCACAAATGTGTTCTGTGTGGTGGGTTGCGTGTGCATGTGTGGTGTGTGAGCGTGTGGATGGACGTGTCCGCACAGGTGTCTCGTGCGGGCCACCCACACGTGCCCTGGGCACGTGGTTTTTGGGGCAGAAGATCCCTCACTGCTCCCGGACTCAGGAGGGGAACAGGATGTGAGACGGCCAAATGGGGGCCTTGGAAAGCTCCTGCACTTGGTAGTTTAGACCCTGAGCGGGGTAGGCCCCTCAGGCCCACATGCCCCTCACCGCCGCCTCTTCATCCACCTCGGCCTTGGTAGGATCTCCGAGGGTGGGGGCAGGCTCATTGCGGTGGTGTCGGATATGACCTGGAGGGAGCGTGTCAGCCTGGGCTCCCAGTGGGTGCATCATCACGTGGAACTTTGGGATCGACATCCTGCGTGAAGCAGGAAGTTGAGGGCCAGGTCACACCGCGGGTTCACTGAAAAGCCACCTTGGGAGGTGTTTCGGTCAAAGCTGAGGGCCACGTATGTGGCCTACAGCACCCTTAGGCTCTTTGCCCACCCTGCCTGTCACTTGGCTGCGGTGCCCCGGGCTGTGGCGGGGGGCGGCCCCGGCTTTATGAGGGAGGCTGGACTCCATTGCTGCCATAGCATCGTATTGTTGCTCCTCAGTTAGGCCCAAGCCTGTGGCTTTCTATCCTGCCTGCAGTGTGACCAGGAAGGTAGTGGAGCGGTTTCTCTCTCCCGTGGGATACGTGTCTCCTTCTTCTCCTGTGACCGGAGAACTCCGAAGCGTAACCGCTGTGCTACCCAAGCAGGACACGGAACAAAACAGAGATTCGTGGCACTGTCAGGACCGGTGTCGGGGTTCAGATGTCACGTTTCCCAGGCTGTGATAGGAACAGGGAGGTGCGCCCAGGGCTCCCTGTTCCAGGGAGCTTGGCGTTGTGTGGCGTGGCGGCTTCCATCATACCGACGGCCCCGGCAGGAGGCAGGGTCTGCGGTGTCCACAGCCACACCGGGCCAGTGCAGCAGCCTCCGCGCATAGCTCCCTCGAGTCGGCCATGTTCGTGGTGGGGACGTGGAGGTGACGTTGGCCTTGTGGGAGCAGCGCGGGACCAACACATCTCACCAAAACAGGGACTGAACCCTTAGGGATGACGGAACACGAATGTCAGCAACCGAGCTAGGGCTGAGAGGGGACCCAGGCCCCACAAAGTGGGCCCAGAAGGGAGTGGTCTCCCTTTCCTCGGCCAGAGTCTGGAGGACCAATCCCGGCAGTTTGGGAAGGAGTAGTCACGGGCCCTGCTCGGATCTGGTGGGGGTGTTAGGGAGGTCGTCTAGAGAATGACACCAGCAGGGTCTTCAAAGGCACCAGAAGGCCATTAGCGGTGCGAGGAGACGCGGCTCCAGGCCAACGAAATAGCACAGAAAGGTTATGAAGGAGAAAGGATTCCGGAAAACCTGTGTGCCTGTGGTGTGTGTGCTTGTGGTGTGTGTGCCTGCGGTGTGGGTGTGTTGCGCGCGTGTGGTGTATGTGTGTGTGGCATGTGACAAATGTGTTCTATGTGCTAGGTTACGTTTGCACGTGTGGTGTGTGAGCATGTGGATGGACGTGTCCGCACAGTTGTCTCATGCGGGTCACCCACCCGAGACCTGGGCACGTGGTTTATAGGGCAGCAGATCCCTCACTGCCCCCGGAGTCAGGAGGGGGACAGGATGTGAGATGGCCAAATGGCGGCCTTACAAAGTTCCTGCACTTGGTAGTTTAGACCCTGAGCTGGGAGAGGACCCTCAGGGCCACATGCCCCTCACCCCCGCCTCTTCCTACACATCGGCCTTGGTGGGATCTCCGAGGGAGGGGGCAGGCTCAGGGCGTTGGAGTCTGACCTCACCTGGAGTGAGCGTGTCAGCCTGGGCTCCCAGTGGGTGCATCATCACGGGGAACGTTGGGATCAACATCCTGCGTGAAGCAGGAAGTTGAGGGTCAGGACCCACCGCGGGTTCGCTGAAAGGCCACCTTGGGAGATGTTTCGGTCAAAGCTGAGGGCCACGTAGGTGGCCGGCAGCACCCTTAGGCTCTTTGCCCACCCTGCCTGCCAGTTAGCTGCGGGGGCCCACGGCTGGGGAGGGGGGTGGCCCCGGCTTTATGAGGCAGGCTATTCTCCATAGCTGCCATAGCAACGTTTTGTTGCTCCTCTGTTAGGGCCGAGCCTGCGGTTTTCTATCCTGCCTGGAGTGTGACCAGGAAGCTAGTGGAGCGGTCTTTGTCTCCCGTGTAGTTAGGTGTCTCGTGCTTCTCCTGTGACCGGAGAGTTTGGAAGCGTAACCTCTGCGCTACCCAAGAAGGACACAGAACAAAACAGTGATTTGGGGGCACTGTCAGGACTGGTGTCGGGGTTCAGAAGGTCACTTTTGCGAGGCTGCTATAGGAACAGGGAGGTTCGCCCAGGGCGCCCTGTTCCAGGGAGCTTGGCGTCGTGTGGCGTGGCTGCTTCCATCATACCGACGGCCCCGGCAGGCGGCAGGGTATGCGGTATCAACAGCCACACTGGGCCAGTGCGGCAGCCTCCGCGCAGAGCTCCCTCGAGTGGCCATGCTCGTGGTGGGGACAAGGAGGTGACGTTGGCCCCCTGGGAGCAGCGCGGCACCAACACATCTCACCAAAACAGGGACTGAACCCTTTTGGATGACGGAACACGAATGTCAGGAACCGAGCTTGGGCTGAGAGGGGACGGAAGCCCCATCAAGTGGGCCCAGAAGGGAGTGGTCTCCCTTCCTTCGGCCTGAGTCTGGAGGATCATTCCCGGCAGTTTGGGAAGGAGCGGAGGCGGTCCCGGCTCGGATCTGGTGGGGGTGTTAGGGAGGTCGTCTAGAGACTGACACCAGCAGGGTCTTGAAAGGCAAGAGAGGGCCATTAGCGGTGGGTGGAGAGGCGGCTCCAGACCAACGAAATAGCACAGAAAGGTTATGAAGGAGAAAGGATTCTGGAAAACATGTGTGCCTGTGGTGTGTGTGCCTCTGGTGTGTTAGCCTGTGGTGTGGGTGTGTTGTGAGTGTGAGGTGTATGTGTGTGGTATGTCACAAATGTGTTCTGTGTGGTGGGTTGCGTGTGCATGTGTGGTGTGTGAGCGTGTGGATGGAAGTGTCCGCACACGTGTCTTGTGCGGGCCACCCACACGTGCCCTGGGCACGTGGTTTTTGGAGCAGCAGATCCCTCACTGCTCCCGGACTCAGGAGGGGAAGAGGATGTGAGATGGCCAAATGGGGGCCATGGAAAGCTCCTGCACTTGATAGTTGAGACCCTGAGCGGGGAGAGGCCACTCAGGGCCACATTCCCCTCACCCCCGCCTCTTCCTCCACCTCGACCTTGGTGGGATCTCCGAGGGAGGGGGCAGGCTCACGGCGGTGGTGTCAGACCTGACCTGGATGGAGTGTGCCAGCCTGGGCTCCCAGTGGGTGCATCAGCACGGGGAACTTTAGGATCGTCATCCTGCGTGAAGCAGGAATTGGAGGGTCAGGACCCACCGCGGGTTCAATGAAAGTCCACCTTGGGAGGTGTTTCAGTCAATGCTGAGGGCCACGTAACTGGCCTGCAGCACCCTTAGGCTCTTTGCCCTCCCTGCGTGACAGTTGGCCGCGGGGGCCCCCGTGTGGAGCGGGGTGCGGCCCCGGCTTTATGAGGCGGGCTGGACTCCATTGCTGCCATAGTAACGTTTTGTTGCTCCTCAGTGAGGCCCGAGCCTGCGGCTTTCTATCCTGCCTGAAGTGTGACCCGGAAGGTAGTGGAGCGGTTTCTGTCTCCCTTGGAGGTAGGTGTCTCCTGCTTCTCCTGTGACCGGAGAGCTCGGAAGCGTAACCTCTGCGCGTCCCAAGCAGGACACCGAAAAAAACAGTGATTCGGGGCTCTATCAGGACCAGTGTCGGCGTTAAGAAGGTCACGTTTGCCAGGCTGTGATAGGAACAAGCAGGTGCGCCCAGGGCGCCCTGTTCCAGGGAGCTTGGCGTCGTGTGGCGTGGCAGCTTCCATCATACCGACAGCCCCGCAGGCGGCAGGGTCTGCTGTGTCCAGTGACACCGGGCCAGTGCGGCAGCCTCCGCACAGAGCTCCCACGAGTTGGCCATGCTCGTGCTGGGGACGTGGAGGTGACGTTGGCCTGTGGGAGTAGCGCGGCACCAACACATCTCACCAAAACAGGGACTGAACCCTTAGGGATGACGGAACACGAACGTCAGGAACAGAGCTTGGGCTGAGAGGGGACCCAGACCCCACCAAGTAGGCCCAGGAAGGAGACCATGGGGCTCCCTTCCCTCTGCCTGAGTCTGAGGACCAGTCCCGGCAGTCTGGGAAGGAGTAGACGCAGGCCCATCTCAGATTTGTTGGGTGTGTTAGGGAGGTAGTCTAGAGACTGACACCAGCAGGGTCTTGAAAGGCAAGAGAGGGCCATTAGCGGTGGGTGGAGAGATGGCTTCAGGCCAACGAAATAGCACAGAAAGTCATGAAGGAGAAAGGAGTCCAGAAACCGTGTGTGCCTGTGGTGTGTGTGCTTGTGGTGTGTGTGCCTGTGGTGTGGTTGTGTTGCAGGTGTGTGGTGTATGTGTGTGTGGTATGTCACAAATGTTTTCTGTGTGGTGGGTTTCGTGTGCATGTGAGGTGTGTGAGCGTGTGGATGGACGTGTCCGCACATGTGTCTCGTGCGGGCCACCCACACATTCCCTGGGAACGTGGTTTCGGGGGCAGCATATCCCTCATTGCCCCCCGACTCACAAGGGGATCAGGATGTGTTATGGCCAAATTGGGGCCTTGGAAATCTCCTGCACTTGATAGTTGAGACCCTGAGCGGGGAGATGCCCCTCAGGGCCACATGCCCCTCACCCCGCCTCTTCCTCCACCTCGGCCTTGGTGGGATCTCCGAGGGAGGGGGCAGGCTCAGGGCGTTGGTGTCCGACCTGACCTGGATGGAGCGTGCCAGCCTGGGCTTCCAGTGGGTGCATAATAACGGGGAACTTTGGGATCGACATCCTGCGTGAAGTAGGAAGTTGAGGGCCAGGACCCACCGCGGGTTCAATGAAAGGCCACCTTGGGAGGTGTTTCGGTCAAATCTGAGGGACAAGTAGGTGGCCTGCAGCACCCCTAGGCTCTTTGCCCACCCTGTATGCCAGGTGGCTGCGGGGGCCCCCGCTGGGAAGGGGGGCGGCCCCGGCTTTATGAGGCAGGCTGGACTCCATTGCTGCCATAGCAACATTTTGTTGCTCCTCAGTTAGGCCCAAGCCTACGGCTTCCTATCCTTCCTGGAGTGTGACCAGGAATGTAGTGGAGCGGTTTCTGTCTCCCGTGGGATACATGTCTTCTTCTTCTCTTGTGACCGGAGAACTCGGAAGCGTAATCTCTGTGCATCCCAAGCAGGGCACAGAACAAAACAGAAATTCGGGGCGCTATCAGGACAGGTGTCGAGGTTAAGAAGGTCACGTTTGCCAGGCTGTGATAGGAACAAGCAGGTGCGCCCAGGGCGCCCTGTTCCAGGGAACTTGGCAACGTGTGGCGTGGCAGGTTCATTCATACCGACAGCCCCGCAGGCGGCAGGGTCTGCGGTGTCAAGAGCCACACAGAGCCAGTGTGGCAGCCTCCCCGCAGAACTCCCTCGAGTCGGCCATGCTCGTGCTGGGGACGTGGAGGTGACGTTGACCTTGTGGGAGCAGCGCAGCACCAACACATCTCACCAAAACAGGGACTGAACCCTTAGGGCTGACGGAACACGAACGTCGGGAACCAAGCTTGGTTGAGAGGGGACCCAGGCCCCACCAAGTGGGCCCAGGAGGGGGACCATGGGGCTCCCTTCATTCGGCCAGAGTCTGGAGGACCAGTCCCGGCAGTTTGGGAAGGAGTGGACGCGGGCCCAGCTCGGATCTGGTGGGGGTGTTAGGGAGGTCGTCTAGGGACTGACCCCAGCAGGGTCTTGAAAGGCAATAGAGGGCCATTAGCGGTGCATGGAGAGGCGGCTCCAGGCCAACGAAATAGCACAGAAAGGTTATGACGGAGAAAGGATTCCGGAAAACCTGTGTGCCTGTGGTGTGTGTGCCTCTGGTGTGTGAGCCTGTGGTGTGGGTGTGTTGCGCGTGTGTGGTGTATGTGTGTGTGGTATGTCACAAATGTGTTCTGTGTGGTGGGTTGCGTGTGCATGTGTGGTGTGTGAGCGTGTGGATGGACGTGTCCGCACAGGTGTCTCGTGCGGGCCACCCACACGTGCCCTGGGCACGTGGTTTTTGGGGCAGAAGATCCCTCACTGCTCCCGGACTCAGGAGGGGAACAGGATGTGAGACGGCCAAATGGGGGCCTTGGAAAGCTCCTGCACTTGGTAGTTTAGACCCTGAGCGGGGTAGGCCCCTCAGGCCCACATGCCCCTCACCGCCGCCTCTTCATCCACCTCGGCCTTGGTAGGATCTCCGAGGGTGGGGGCAGGCTCATTGCGGTGGTGTCGGATATGACCTGGAGGGAGCGTGTCAGCCTGGGCTCCCAGTGGGTGCATCATCACGTGGAACTTTGGGATCGACATCCTGCGTGAAGCAGGAAGTTGAGGGCCAGGTCACACCGCGGGTTCACTGAAAAGCCACCTTGGGAGGTGTTTCGGTCAAAGCTGAGGGCCACGTATGTGGCCTACAGCACCCTTAGGCTCTTTGCCCACCCTGCCTGTCACTTGGCTGCGGTGCCCCGGGCTGTGGCGGGGGGCGGCCCCGGCTTTATGAGGGAGGCTGGACTCCATTGCTGCCATAGCATCGTATTGTTGCTCCTCAGTTAGGCCCAAGCCTGTGGCTTTCTATCCTGCCTGCAGTGTGACCAGGAAGGTAGTGGAGCGGTTTCTCTCTCCCGTGGGATACGTGTCTCCTTCTTCTCCTGTGACCGGAGAACTCCGAAGCGTAACCGCTGTGCTACCCAAGCAGGACACGGAACAAAACAGAGATTCGTGGCACTGTCAGGACCGGTGTCGGGGTTCAGATGTCACGTTTCCCAGGCTGTGATAGGAACAGGGAGGTGCGCCCAGGGCTCCCTGTTCCAGGGAGCTTGGCGTTGTGTGGCGTGGCGGCTTCCATCATACCGACGGCCCCGGCAGGAGGCAGGGTCTGCGGTGTCCACAGCCACACCGGGCCAGTGCAGCAGCCTCCGCGCATAGCTCCCTCGAGTCGGCCATGTTCGTGGTGGGGACGTGGAGGTGACGTTGGCCTTGTGGGAGCAGCGCGGGACCAACACATCTCACCAAAACAGGGACTGAACCCTTAGGGATGACGGAACACGAATGTCAGCAACCGAGCTAGGGCTGAGAGGGGACCCAGGCCCCACAAAGTGGGCCCAGAAGGGAGTGGTCTCCCTTTCCTCGGCCAGAGTCTGGAGGACCAATCCCGGCAGTTTGGGAAGGAGTAGTCACGGGCCCTGCTCGGATCTGGTGGGGGTGTTAGGGAGGTCGTCTAGAGAATGACACCAGCAGGGTCTTCAAAGGCACCAGAAGGCCATTAGCGGTGCGAGGAGACGCGGCTCCAGGCCAACGAAATAGCACAGAAAGGTTATGAAGGAGAAAGGATTCCGGAAAACCTGTGTGCCTGTGGTGTGTGTGCTTGTGGTGTGTGTGCCTGCGGTGTGGGTGTGTTGCGCGCGTGTGGTGTATGTGTGTGTGGCATGTGACAAATGTGTTCTATGTGCTAGGTTACGTTTGCACGTGTGGTGTGTGAGCATGTGGATGGACGTGTCCGCACAGTTGTCTCATGCGGGTCACCCACCCGAGACCTGGGCACGTGGTTTATAGGGCAGCAGATCCCTCACTGCCCCCGGAGTCAGGAGGGGGACAGGATGTGAGATGGCCAAATGGCGGCCTTACAAAGTTCCTGCACTTGGTAGTTTAGACCCTGAGCGGGGAGAGGACCCTCAGGGCCACATGCCCCTCACCCCCGCCTCTTCCTACACATCGGCCTTGGTGGGATCTCCGAGGGAGGGGGCAGGCTCAGGGCGTTGGAGTCTGACCTCACCTGGAGTGAGCGTGTCAGCCTGGGCTCCCAGTGGGTGCATCATCACGGGGAACGTTGGGATCAACATCCTGCGTGAAGCAGGAAGTTGAGGGTCAGGACCCACCGCGGGTTCGCTGAAAGGCCACCTTGGGAGATGTTTCGGTCAAAGCTGAGGGCCACGTAGGTGGCCGGCAGCACCCTTAGGCTCTTTGCCCACCCTGCCTGCCAGTTAGCTGCGGGGGCCCACGGCTGGGGAGGGGGGTGGCCCCGGCTTTATGAGGCAGGCTATTCTCCATAGCTGCCATAGCAACGTTTTGTTGCTCCTCTGTTAGGGCCGAGCCTGCGGTTTTCTATCCTGCCTGGAGTGTGACCAGGAAGCTAGTGGAGCGGTCTTTGTCTCCCGTGTAGTTAGGTGTCTCGTGCTTCTCCTGTGACCGGAGAGTTTGGAAGCGTAACCTCTGCGCTACCCAAGAAGGACACAGAACAAAACAGTGATTTGGGGCACTGTCAGGACTGGTGTCGGGGTTCAGAAGGTCACTTTTGCGAGGCTGCTATAGGAACAGGGAGGTTCGCCCAGGGCGCCCTGTTCCAGGGAGCTTGGCGTCGTGTGGCGTGGCTGCTTCCATCATACCGACGGCCCCGGCAGGCGGCAGGGTATGCGGTATCAACAGCCACACTGGGCCAGTGCGGCAGCCTCCGCGCAGAGCTCCCTCGAGTGGCCATGCTCGTGGTGGGGACAAGGAGGTGACGTTGGCCCCCTGGGAGCAGCGCGGCACCAACACATCTCACCAAAACAGGGACTGAACCCTTTTGGATGACGGAACACGAATGTCAGGAACCGAGCTTGGGCTGAGAGGGGACGGAAGCCCCATCAAGTGGGCCCAGAAGGGAGTGGTCTCCCTTCCTTCGGCCTGAGTCTGGAGGATCATTCCCGGCAGTTTGGGAAGGAGCAGAGGCGGTCCCGGCTCGGATCTGGTGGGGGTGTTAGGGAGGTCGTCTAGAGACTGACACCAGCAGGGTCTTGAAAGGCAAGAGAGGGCCATTAGCGGTGGGTGGAGAGGCGGCTCCAGACCAACGAAATAGCACAGAAAGGTTATGAAGGAGAAAGGATTCTGGAAAACATGTGTGCCTGTGGTGTGTGTGCCTCTGGTGTGTTAGCCTGTGGTGTGGGTGTGTTGTGAGTGTGAGGTGTATGTGTGTGGTATGTCACAAATGTGTTCTGTGTGGTGGGTTGCGTGTGCATGTGTGGTGTGTGAGCGTGTGGATGGAAGTGTCCGCACACGTGTCTTGTGCGGGCCACCCACACGTGCCCTGGGCACGTGGTTTTTGGAGCAGCAGATCCCTCACTGCTCCCGGACTCAGGAGGGGAAGAGGATGTGAGATGGCCAAATGGGGGCCATGGAAAGCTCCTGCACTTGATAGTTGAGACCCTGAGCGGGGAGAGGCCACTCAGGGCCACATTCCCCTCACCCCCGCCTCTTCCTCCACCTCGACCTTGGTGGGATCTCCGAGGGAGGGGGCAGGCTCACGGCGGTGGTGTCAGACCTGACCTGGATGGAGTGTGCCAGCCTGGGCTCCCAGTGGGTGCATCAGCACGGGGAACTTTAGGATCGTCATCCTGCGTGAAGCAGGAATTGGAGGGTCAGGACCCACCGCGGGTTCAATGAAAGTCCACCTTGGGAGGTGTTTCAGTCAATGCTGAGGGCCACGTAACTGGCCTGCAGCACCCTTAGGCTCTTTGCCCTCCCTGCGTGACAGTTGGCCGCGGGGGCCCCCGTGTGGAGCGGGGTGCGGCCCCGGCTTTATGAGGCGGGCTGGACTCCATTGCTGCCATAGTAACGTTTTGTTGCTCCTCAGTGAGGCCCGAGCCTGCGGCTTTCTATCCTGCCTGAAGTGTGACCCGGAAGGTAGTGGAGCGGTTTCTGTCTCCCTTGGAGGTAGGTGTCTCCTGCTTCTCCTGTGACCGGAGAGCTCGGAAGCGTAACCTCTGCGCGTCCCAAGCAGGACACCGAAAAAAACAGTGATTCGGGGCTCTATCAGGACCAGTGTCGGCGTTAAGAAGGTCACGTTTGCCAGGCTGTGATAGGAACAAGCAGGTGCGCCCAGGGCGCCCTGTTCCAGGGAGCTTGGCGTCGTGTGGCGTGGCAGCTTCCATCATACCGACAGCCCCGCAGGCGGCAGGGTCTGCTGTGTCCAGTGACACCGGGCCAGTGCCGCAGCCTCCGCACAGAGCTCCCACGAGTTGGCCATGCTCGTGCTGGGGACGTGGAGGTGACGTTGGCCTGTGGGAGTAGCGCGGCACCAACACATCTCACCAAAACAGGGACTGAACCCTTAGGGATGACGGAACACGAACGTCAGGAACAGAGCTTGGGCTGAGAGGGGACCCAGACCCCACCAAGTAGGCCCAGGAAGGAGACCATGGGGCTCCCTTCCCTCTGCCTGAGTCTGAGGACCAGTCCCGGCAGTCTGGGAAGGAGTAGACGCAGGCCCATCTCAGATTTGTTGGGTGTGTTAGGGAGGTAGTCTAGAGACTGACACCAGCAGGGTCTTGAAAGGCAAGAGAGGGCCATTAGCGGTGGGTGGAGAGATGGCTTCAGGCCAACGAAATAGCACAGAAAGTCATGAAGGAGAAAGGAGTCCAGAAACCGTGTGTGCCTGTGGTGTGTGTGCTTGTGGTGTGTGTGCCTGTGGTGTGGTTGTGTTGCAGGTGTGTGGTGTATGTGTGTGTGGTATGTCACAAATGTTTTCTGTGTGGTGGGTTTCGTGTGCATGTGAGGTGTGTGAGCGTGTGGATGGACGTGTCCGCACATGTGTCTCGTGCGGGCCACCCACACATTCCCTGGGAACGTGGTTTCGGGGGCAGCATATCCCTCATTGCCCCCCGACTCACAAGGGGATCAGGATGTGTTATGGCCAAATTGGGGCCTTGGAAATCTCCTGCACTTGATAGTTGAGACCCTGAGCGGGGAGATGCCCCTCAGGGCCACATGCCCCTCACCCCGCCTCTTCCTCCACCTCGGCCTTGGTGGGATCTCCGAGGGAGGGGGCAGGCTCAGGGCGTTGGTGTCCGACCTGACCTGGATGGAGCGTGCCAGCCTGGGCTTCCAGTGGGTGCATAATAACGGGGAACTTTGGGATCGACATCCTGCGTGAAGTAGGAAGTTGAGGGCCAGGACCCACCGCGGGTTCAATGAAAGGCCACCTTGGGAGGTGTTTCGGTGAAATCTGAGGGACAAGTAGGTGGCCTGCAGCACCCCTAGGCTCTTTGCCCACCCTGTATGCCAGGTGGCTGCGGGGGCCCCCCGCTGGGAAGGGGGGCGGCCCCGGCTTTATGAGGCAGGCTGGACTCCATTGCTGCCATAGCAACATTTTGTTGCTCCTCAGTTAGGCCCAAGCCTACGGCTTCCTATCCTTCCTGGAGTGTGACCAGGAATGTAGTGGAGCGGTTTCTGTCTCCCGTGGGATACATGTCTTCTTCTTCTCTTGTGACCGGAGAACTCGGAAGCGTAATCTCTGTGCATCCCAAGCAGGGCACAGAACAAAACAGAAATTCGGGGCGCTATCAGGACAGGTGTCGAGGTTAAGAAGGTCACGTTTGCCAGGCTGTGATAGGAACAAGCAGGTGCGCCCAGGGCGCCCTGTTCCAGGGAACTTGGCAACGTGTGGCGTGGCAGGTTCATTCATACCGACAGCCCCGCAGGCGGCAGGGTCTGCGGTGTCAAGAGCCACACAGAGCCAGTGTGGCAGCCTCCCCGCAGAACTCCCTCGAGTCGGCCATGCTCGTGCTGGGGACGTGGAGGTGACGTTGACCTTGTGGGAGCAGCGCAGCACCAACACATCTCACCAAAACAGGGACTGAACCCTTAGGGCTGACGGAACACGAACGTCGGGAACCAAGCTTGGTTGAGAGGGGACCCAGGCCCCACCAAGTGGGCCCAGGAGGGGGACCATGGGGCTCCCTTCATTCGGCCAGAGTCTGGAGGACCAGTCCCGGCAGTTTGGGAAGGAGTGGACGCGGGCCCAGCTCGGATCTGGTGGGGGTGTTAGGGAGGTCGTCTAGGGACTGACCCCAGCAGGGTCTTGAAAGGCAATAGAGGGCCATTAGCGGTGCATGGAGAGGCGGCTCCAGGCCAACGAAATAGCACAGAAAGGTTATGACGGAGAAAGGATTCCGGAAAACCTGTGTGCCTGTGGTGTGTGTGCCTCTGGTGTGTGAGCCTGTGGTGTGGGTGTGTTGCGCGTGTGTGGTGTATGTGTGTGTGGTATGTCACAAATGTGTTCTGTGTGGTGGGTTGCGTGTGCATGTGTGGTGTGTGAGCGTGTGGATGGACGTGTCCGCACAGGTGTCTCGTGCGGGCCACCCACACGTGCCCTGGGCACGTGGTTTTTGGGGCAGAAGATCCCTCACTGCTCCCGGACTCAGGAGGGGAACAGGATGTGAGACGGCCAAATGGGGGCCTTGGAAAGCTCCTGCACTTGGTAGTTTAGACCCTGAGCGGGGTAGGCCCCTCAGGCCCACATGCCCCTCACCGCCGCCTCTTCATCCACCTCGGCCTTGGTAGGATCTCCGAGGGTGGGGGCAGGCTCATTGCGGTGGTGTCGGATATGACCTGGAGGGAGCGTGTCAGCCTGGGCTCCCAGTGGGTGCATCATCACGTGGAACTTTGGGATCGACATCCTGCGTGAAGCAGGAAGTTGAGGGCCAGGTCACACCGCGGGTTCACTGAAAAGCCACCTTGGGAGGTGTTTCGGTCAAAGCTGAGGGCCACGTATGTGGCCTACAGCACCCTTAGGCTCTTTGCCCACCCTGCCTGTCACTTGGCTGCGGTGCCCCGGGCTGTGGCGGGGGGCGGCCCCGGCTTTATGAGGGAGGCTGGACTCCATTGCTGCCATAGCATCGTATTGTTGCTCCTCAGTTAGGCCCAAGCCTGTGGCTTTCTATCCTGCCTGCAGTGTGACCAGGAAGGTAGTGGAGCGGTTTCTCTCTCCCGTGGGATACGTGTCTCCTTCTTCTCCTGTGACCGGAGAACTCCGAAGCGTAACCGCTGTGCTACCCAAGCAGGACACGGAACAAAACAGAGATTCGTGGCACTGTCAGGACCGGTGTCGGGGTTCAGATGTCACGTTTCCCAGGCTGTGATAGGAACAGGGAGGTGCGCCCAGGGCTCCCTGTTCCAGGGAGCTTGGCGTTGTGTGGCGTGGCGGCTTCCATCATACCGACGGCCCCGGCAGGAGGCAGGGTCTGCGGTGTCCACAGCCACACCGGGCCAGTGCAGCAGCCTCCGCGCATAGCTCCCTCGAGTCGGCCATGTTCGTGGTGGGGACGTGGAGGTGACGTTGGCCTTGTGGGAGCAGCGCGGGACCAACACATCTCACCAAAACAGGGACTGAACCCTTAGGGATGACGGAACACGAATGTCAGCAACCGAGCTAGGGCTGAGAGGGGACCCAGGCCCCACAAAGTGGGCCCAGAAGGGAGTGGTCTCCCTTTCCTCGGCCAGAGTCTGGAGGACCAATCCCGGCAGTTTGGGAAGGAGTAGTCACGGGCCCTGCTCGGATCTGGTGGGGGTGTTAGGGAGGTCGTCTAGAGAATGACACCAGCAGGGTCTTCAAAGGCACCAGAAGGCCATTAGCGGTGCGAGGAGACGCGGCTCCAGGCCAACGAAATAGCACAGAAAGGTTATGAAGGAGAAAGGATTCCGGAAAACCTGTGTGCCTGTGGTGTGTGTGCTTGTGGTGTGTGTGCCTGCGGTGTGGGTGTGTTGCGCGCGTGTGGTGTATGTGTGTGTGGCATGTGACAAATGTGTTCTATGTGCTAGGTTACGTTTGCACGTGTGGTGTGTGAGCATGTGGATGGACGTGTCCGCACAGTTGTCTCATGCGGGTCACCCACCCGAGACCTGGGCACGTGGTTTATAGGGCAGCAGATCCCTCACTGCCCCCGGAGTCAGGAGGGGGACAGGATGTGAGATGGCCAAATGGCGGCCTTACAAAGTTCCTGCACTTGGTAGTTTAGACCCTGAGCTGGGAGAGGACCCTCAGGGCCACATGCCCCTCACCCCCGCCTCTTCCTACACATCGGCCTTGGTGGGATCTCCGAGGGAGGGGGCAGGCTCAGGGCGTTGGAGTCTGACCTCACCTGGAGTGAGCGTGTCAGCCTGGGCTCCCAGTGGGTGCATCATCACGGGGAACGTTGGGATCAACATCCTGCGTGAAGCAGGAAGTTGAGGGTCAGGACCCACCGCGGGTTCGCTGAAAGGCCACCTTGGGAGATGTTTCGGTCAAAGCTGAGGGCCACGTAGGTGGCCGGCAGCACCCTTAGGCTCTTTGCCCACCCTGCCTGCCAGTTAGCTGCGGGGGCCCACGGCTGGGGAGGGGGGTGGCCCCGGCTTTATGAGGCAGGCTATTCTCCATAGCTGCCATAGCAACGTTTTGTTGCTCCTCTGTTAGGGCCGAGCCTGCGGTTTTCTATCCTGCCTGGAGTGTGACCAGGAAGCTAGTGGAGCGGTCTTTGTCTCCCGTGTAGTTAGGTGTCTCGTGCTTCTCCTGTGACCGGAGAGTTTGGAAGCGTAACCTCTGCGCTACCCAAGAAGGACACAGAACAAAACAGTGATTTGGGGCACTGTCAGGACTGGTGTCGGGGTTCAGAAGGTCACTTTTGCGAGGCTGCTATAGGAACAGGGAGGTTCGCCCAGGGCGCCCTGTTCCAGGGAGCTTGGCGTCGTGTGGCGTGGCTGCTTCCATCATACCGACGGCCCCGGCAGGCGGCAGGGTATGCGGTATCAACAGCCACACTGGGCCAGTGCGGCAGCCTCCGCGCAGAGCTCCCTCGAGTGGCCATGCTCGTGGTGGGGACAAGGAGGTGACGTTGGCCCCCTGGGAGCAGCGCGGCACCAACACATCTCACCAAAACAGGGACTGAACCCTTTTGGATGACGGAACACGAATGTCAGGAACCGAGCTTGGGCTGAGAGGGGACGGAAGCCCCATCAAGTGGGCCCAGAAGGGAGTGGTCTCCCTTCCTTCGGCCTGAGTCTGGAGGATCATTCCCGGCAGTTTGGGAAGGAGCGGAGGCGGTCCCGGCTCGGATCTGGTGGGGGTGTTAGGGAGGTCGTCTAGAGACTGACACCAGCAGGGTCTTGAAAGGCAAGAGAGGGCCATTAGCGGTGGGTGGAGAGGCGGCTCCAGACCAACGAAATAGCACAGAAAGGTTATGAAGGAGAAAGGATTCTGGAAAACATGTGTGCCTGTGGTGTGTGTGCCTCTGGTGTGTTAGCCTGTGGTGTGGGTGTGTTGTGAGTGTGAGGTGTATGTGTGTGGTATGTCACAAATGTGTTCTGTGTGGTGGGTTGCGTGTGCATGTGTGGTGTGTGAGCGTGTGGATGGAAGTGTCCGCACACGTGTCTTGTGCGGGCCACCCACACGTGCCCTGGGCACGTGGTTTTTGGAGCAGCAGATCCCTCACTGCTCCCGGACTCAGGAGGGGAAGAGGATGTGAGATGGCCAAATGGGGGCCATGGAAAGCTCCTGCACTTGATAGTTGAGACCCTGAGCGGGGAGAGGCCACTCAGGGCCACATTCCCCTCACCCCCGCCTCTTCCTCCACCTCGACCTTGGTGGGATCTCCGAGGGAGGGGGCAGGCTCACGGCGGTGGTGTCAGACCTGACCTGGATGGAGTGTGCCAGCCTGGGCTCCCAGTGGGTGCATCAGCACGGGGAACTTTAGGATCGTCATCCTGCGTGAAGCAGGAATTGGAGGGTCAGGACCCACCGCGGGTTCAATGAAAGTCCACCTTGGGAGGTGTTTCAGTCAATGCTGAGGGCCACGTAACTGGCCTGCAGCACCCTTAGGCTCTTTGCCCTCCCTGCGTGACAGTTGGCCGCGGGGGCCCCCGTGTGGAGCGGGGTGCGGCCCCGGCTTTATGAGGCGGGCTGGACTCCATTGCTGCCATAGTAACGTTTTGTTGCTCCTCAGTGAGGCCCGAGCCTGCGGCTTTCTATCCTGCCTGAAGTGTGACCCGGAAGGTAGTGGAGCGGTTTCTGTCTCCCTTGGAGGTAGGTGTCTCCTGCTTCTCCTGTGACCGGAGAGCTCGGAAGCGTAACCTCTGCGCGTCCCAAGCAGGACACCGAAAAAAACAGTGATTCGGGGCTCTATCAGGACCAGTGTCGGCGTTAAGAAGGTCACGTTTGCCAGGCTGTGATAGGAACAAGCAGGTGCGCCCAGGGCGCCCTGTTCCAGGGAGCTTGGCGTCGTGTGGCGTGGCAGCTTCCATCATACCGACAGCCCCGCAGGCGGCAGGGTCTGCTGTGTCCAGTGACACCGGGCCAGTGCGGCAGCCTCCGCACAGAGCTCCCACGAGTTGGCCATGCTCGTGCTGGGGACGTGGAGGTGACGTTGGCCTGTGGGAGTAGCGCGGCACCAACACATCTCACCAAAACAGGGACTGAACCCTTAGGGATGACGGAACACGAACGTCAGGAACAGAGCTTGGGCTGAGAGGGGACCCAGACCCCACCAAGTAGGCCCAGGAAGGAGACCATGGGGCTCCCTTCCCTCTGCCTGAGTCTGAGGACCAGTCCCGGCAGTCTGGGAAGGAGTAGACGCAGGCCCATCTCAGATTTGTTGGGTGTGTTAGGGAGGTAGTCTAGAGACTGACACCAGCAGGGTCTTGAAAGGCAAGAGAGGGCCATTAGCGGTGGGTGGAGAGATGGCTTCAGGCCAACGAAATAGCACAGAAAGTCATGAAGGAGAAAGGAGTCCAGAAACCGTGTGTGCCTGTGGTGTGTGTGCTTGTGGTGTGTGTGCCTGTGGTGTGGTTGTGTTGCAGGTGTGTGGTGTATGTGTGTGTGGTATGTCACAAATGTTTTCTGTGTGGTGGGTTTCGTGTGCATGTGAGGTGTGTGAGCGTGTGGATGGACGTGTCCGCACATGTGTCTCGTGCGGGCCACCCACACATTCCCTGGGAACGTGGTTTCGGGGGCAGCATATCCCTCATTGCCCCCCGACTCACAAGGGGATCAGGATGTGTTATGGCCAAATTGGGGCCTTGGAAATCTCCTGCACTTGATAGTTGAGACCCTGAGCGGGGAGATGCCCCTCAGGGCCACATGCCCCTCACCCCGCCTCTTCCTCCACCTCGGCCTTGGTGGGATCTCCGAGGGAGGGGGCAGGCTCAGGGCGTTGGTGTCCGACCTGACCTGGATGGAGCGTGCCAGCCTGGGCTTCCAGTGGGTGCATAATAACGGGGAACTTTGGGATCGACATCCTGCGTGAAGTAGGAAGTTGAGGGCCAGGACCCACCGCGGGTTCAATGAAAGGCCACCTTGGGAGGTGTTTCGGTGAAATCTGAGGGACAAGTAGGTGGCCTGCAGCACCCCTAGTCTCTTTGCCCACCCTGTATGCCAGGTGGCTGCGGGGGCCCCCGTGTGGAGCGGGGTGCGGCCCCGGCTTTATGAGGCGGGCTGGACTCCATTGCTGCCATAGTAACGTTTTGTTGCTCCTCAGTGAGGCCCGAGCCTGCGGCTTTCTATCCTGCCTGAAGTGTGACCCGGAAGGTAGTGGAGCGGTTTCTGTCTCCCTTGGAGGTAGGTGTCTCCTGCTTCTCCTGTGACCGGAGAGCTCGGAAGCGTAACCTCTGCGCGTCCCAAGCAGGACACCGAAAAAAACAGTGATTCGGGGCTCTATCAGGACCAGTGTCGGCGTTAAGAAGGTCACGTTTGCCAGGCTGTGATAGGAACAAGCAGGTGCGCCCAGGGCGCCCTGTTCCAGGGAGCTTGGCGTCGTGTGGCGTGGCAGCTTCCATCATACCGACAGCCCCGCAGGCGGCAGGGTCTGCTGTGTCCAGTGACACCGGGCCAGTGCGGCAGCCTCCGCACAGAGCTCCCACGAGTTGGCCATGCTCGTGCTGGGGACGTGGAGGTGACGTTGGCCTGTGGGAGTAGCGCGGCACCAACACATCTCACCAAAACAGGGACTGAACCCTTAGGGATGACGGAACACGAACGTCAGGAACAGAGCTTGGGCTGAGAGGGGACCCAGACCCCACCAAGTAGGCCCAGGAAGGAGACCATGGGGCTCCCTTCCCTCTGCCTGAGTCTGAGGACCAGTCCCGGCAGTCTGGGAAGGAGTAGACGCAGGCCCATCTCAGATTTGTTGGGTGTGTTAGGGAGGTAGTCTAGAGACTGACACCAGCAGGGTCTTGAAAGGCAAGAGAGGGCCATTAGCGGTGGGTGGAGAGATGGCTTCAGGCCAACGAAATAGCACAGAAAGTCATGAAGGAGAAAGGAGTCCAGAAACCGTGTGTGCCTGTGGTGTGTGTGCTTGTGGTGTGTGCCTGTGGTGTGGTTGTGTTGCAGGTGTGTGGTGTATGTGTGTGTGGTATGTCACAAATGTTTTCTGTGTGGTGGGTTTCGTGTGCATGTGAGGTGTGTGAGCGTGTGGATGGACGTGTCCGCACATGTGTCTCGTGCGGGCCACCCACACATTCCCTGGGAACGTGGTTTCGGGGGCAGCATATCCCTCATTGCCCCCCGACTCACAAGGGGATCAGGATGTGTTATGGCCAAATTGGGGCCTTGGAAATCTCCTGCACTTGATAGTTGAGACCCTGAGCGGGGAGATGCCCCTCAGGGCCACATGCCCCTCACCCCGCCTCTTCCTCCACCTCGGCCTTGGTGGGATCTCCGAGGGAGGGGGCAGGCTCAGGGCGTTGGTGTCCGACCTGACCTGGATGGAGCGTGCCAGCCTGGGCTTCCAGTGGGTGCATAATAACGGGGAACTTTGGGATCGACATCCTGCGTGAAGTAGGAAGTTGAGGGCCAGGACCCACCGCGGGTTCAATGAAAGGCCACCTTGGGAGGTGTTTCGGTGAAATCTGAGGGACAAGTAGGTGGCCTGCAGCACCCCTAGGCTCTTTGCCCACCCTGTATGCCAGGTGGCTGCGGGGGCCCCCCGCTGGGAAGGGGGGCGGCCCCGGCTTTATGAGGCAGGCTGGACTCCATTGCTGCCATAGCAACATTTTGTTGCTCCTCAGTTAGGCCCAAGCCTACGGCTTCCTATCCTTCCTGGAGTGTGACCAGGAATGTAGTGGAGCGGTTTCTGTCTCCCGTGGGATACATGTCTTCTTCTTCTCTTGTGACCGGAGAACTCGGAAGCGTAATCTCTGTGCATCCCAAGCAGGGCACAGAACAAAACAGAAATTCGGGGCGCTATCAGGACAGGTGTCGAGGTTAAGAAGGTCACGTTTGCCAGGCTGTGATAGGAACAAGCAGGTGCGCCCAGGGCGCCCTGTTCCAGGGAACTTGGCAACGTGTGGCGTGGCAGGTTCATTCATACCGACAGCCCCGCAGGCGGCAGGGTCTGCGGTGTCAAGAGCCACACAGAGCCAGTGTGGCAGCCTCCCCGCAGAACTCCCTCGAGTCGGCCATGCTCGTGCTGGGGACGTGGAGGTGACGTTGACCTTGTGGGAGCAGCGCAGCACCAACACATCTCACCAAAACAGGGACTGAACCCTTAGGGCTGACGGAACACGAACGTCGGGAACCAAGCTTGGTTGAGAGGGGACCCAGGCCCCACCAAGTGGGCCCAGGAGGGAGACCATGGGGCTCCCTTCATTCGGCCAGAGTCTGGAGGACCAGTCCCGGCAGTTTGGGAAGGAGTGGACGCGGGCCCAGCTCGGATCTGGTGGGGGTGTTAGGGAGGTCGTCTAGGGACTGACCCCAGCAGGGTCTTGAAAGGCAATAGAGGGCCATTAGCGGTGCATGGAGAGGCGGCTCCAGGCCAACGAAATAGCACAGAAAGGTTATGACGGAGAAAGGATTCCGGAAAACCTGTGTGCCTGTGGTGTGTGTGCCTCTGGTGTGTGAGCCTGTGGTGTGGGTGTGTTGCGCGTGTGTGGTGTATGTGTGTGTGGTATGTCACAAATGTGTTCTGTGTGGTGGGTTGCGTGTGCATGTGTGGTGTGTGAGCGTGTGGATGGACGTGTCCGCACAGGTGTCTCGTGCGGGCCACCCACACGTGCCCTGGGCACGTGGTTTTTGGGGCAGAAGATCCCTCACTGCTCCCGGACTCAGGAGGGGAACAGGATGTGAGACGGCCAAATGGGGGCCTTGGAAAGCTCCTGCACTTGGTAGTTTAGACCCTGAGCGGGGTAGGCCCCTCAGGCCCACATGCCCCTCACCGCCGCCTCTTCATCCACCTCGGCCTTGGTAGGATCTCCGAGGGTGGGGGCAGGCTCATTGCGGTGGTGTCGGATATGACCTGGAGGGAGCGTGTCAGCCTGGGCTCCCAGTGGGTGCATCATCACGTGGAACTTTGGGATCGACATCCTGCGTGAAGCAGGAAGTTGAGGGCCAGGTCACACCGCGGGTTCACTGAAAAGCCACCTTGGGAGGTGTTTCGGTCAAAGCTGAGGGCCACGTATGTGGCCTACAGCACCCTTAGGCTCTTTGCCCACCCTGCCTGTCACTTGGCTGCGGTGCCCCGGGCTGTGGCGGGGGGCGGCCCCGGCTTTATGAGGGAGGCTGGACTCCATTGCTGCCATAGCATCGTATTGTTGCTCCTCAGTTAGGCCCAAGCCTGTGGCTTTCTATCCTGCCTGCAGTGTGACCAGGAAGGTAGTGGAGCGGTTTCTCTCTCCCGTGGGATACGTGTCTCCTTCTTCTCCTGTGACCGGAGAACTCCGAAGCGTAACCGCTGTGCTACCCAAGCAGGACACGGAACAAAACAGAGATTCGTGGCACTGTCAGGACCGGTGTCGGGGTTCAGATGTCACGTTTCCCAGGCTGTGATAGGAACAGGGAGGTGCGCCCAGGGCTCCCTGTTCCAGGGAGCTTGGCGTTGTGTGGCGTGGCGGCTTCCATCATACCGACGGCCCCGGCAGGAGGCAGGGTCTGCGGTGTCCACAGCCACACCGGGCCAGTGCAGCAGCCTCCGCGCATAGCTCCCTCGAGTCGGCCATGTTCGTGGTGGGGACGTGGAGGTGACGTTGGCCTTGTGGGAGCAGCGCGGGACCAACACATCTCACCAAAACAGGGACTGAACCCTTAGGGATGACGGAACACGAATGTCAGCAACCGAGCTAGGGCTGAGAGGGGACCCAGGCCCCACAAAGTGGGCCCAGAAGGGAGTGGTCTCCCTTTCCTCGGCCAGAGTCTGGAGGACCAATCCCGGCAGTTTGGGAAGGAGTAGTCACGGGCCCTGCTCGGATCTGGTGGGGGTGTTAGGGAGGTCGTCTAGAGAATGACACCAGCAGGGTCTTCAAAGGCACCAGAAGGCCATTAGCGGTGCGAGGAGACGCGGCTCCAGGCCAACGAAATAGCACAGAAAGGTTATGAAGGAGAAAGGATTCCGGAAAACCTGTGTGCCTGTGGTGTGTGTGCTTGTGGTGTGTGTGCCTGCGGTGTGGGTGTGTTGCGCGCGTGTGGTGTATGTGTGTGTGGCATGTGACAAATGTGTTCTATGTGCTAGGTTACGTTTGCACGTGTGGTGTGTGAGCATGTGGATGGACGTGTCCGCACAGTTGTCTCATGCGGGTCACCCACCCGAGACCTGGGCACGTGGTTTATAGGGCAGCAGATCCCTCACTGCCCCCGGAGTCAGGAGGGGGACAGGATGTGAGATGGCCAAATGGCGGCCTTACAAAGTTCCTGCACTTGGTAGTTTAGACCCTGAGCTGGGAGAGGACCCTCAGGGCCACATGCCCCTCACCCCCGCCTCTTCCTACACATCGGCCTTGGTGGGATCTCCGAGGGAGGGGGCAGGCTCAGGGCGTTGGAGTCTGACCTCACCTGGAGTGAGCGTGTCAGCCTGGGCTCCCAGTGGGTGCATCATCACGGGGAACGTTGGGATCAACATCCTGCGTGAAGCAGGAAGTTGAGGGTCAGGACCCACCGCGGGTTCGCTGAAAGGCCACCTTGGGAGATGTTTCGGTCAAAGCTGAGGGCCACGTAGGTGGCCGGCAGCACCCTTAGGCTCTTTGCCCACCCTGCCTGCCAGTTAGCTGCGGGGGCCCACGGCTGGGGAGGGGGGTGGCCCCGGCTTTATGAGGCAGGCTATTCTCCATAGCTGCCATAGCAACGTTTTGTTGCTCCTCTGTTAGGGCCGAGCCTGCGGTTTTCTATCCTGCCTGGAGTGTGACCAGGAAGCTAGTGGAGCGGTCTTTGTCTCCCGTGTAGTTAGGTGTCTCGTGCTTCTCCTGTGACCGGAGAGTTTGGAAGCGTAACCTCTGCGCTACCCAAGAAGGACACAGAACAAAACAGTGATTTGGGGCACTGTCAGGACTGGTGTCGGGGTTCAGAAGGTCACTTTTGCGAGGCTGCTATAGGAACAGGGAGGTTCGCCCAGGGCGCCCTGTTCCAGGGAGCTTGGCGTCGTGTGGCGTGGCTGCTTCCATCATACCGACGGCCCCGGCAGGCGGCAGGGTATGCGGTATCAACAGCCACACTGGGCCAGTGCGGCAGCCTCCGCGCAGAGCTCCCTCGAGTGGCCATGCTCGTGGTGGGGACAAGGAGGTGACGTTGGCCCCCTGGGAGCAGCGCGGCACCAACACATCTCACCAAAACAGGGACTGAACCCTTTTGGATGACGGAACACGAATGTCAGGAACCGAGCTTGGGCTGAGAGGGGACGGAAGCCCCATCAAGTGGGCCCAGAAGGGAGTGGTCTCCCTTCCTTCGGCCTGAGTCTGGAGGATCATTCCCGGCAGTTTGGGAAGGAGCAGAGGCGGTCCCGGCTCGGATCTGGTGGGGGTGTTAGGGAGGTCGTCTAGAGACTGACACCAGCAGGGTCTTGAAAGGCAAGAGAGGGCCATTAGCGGTGGGTGGAGAGGCGGCTCCAGACCAACGAAATAGCACAGAAAGGTTATGAAGGAGAAAGGATTCTGGAAAACATGTGTGCCTGTGGTGTGTGTGCCTCTGGTGTGTTAGCCTGTGGTGTGGGTGTGTTGTGAGTGTGAGGTGTATGTGTGTGGTATGTCACAAATGTGTTCTGTGTGGTGGGTTGCGTGTGCATGTGTGGTGTGTGAGCGTGTGGATGGAAGTGTCCGCACACGTGTCTTGTGCGGGCCACCCACACGTGCCCTGGGCACGTGGTTTTTGGAGCAGCAGATCCCTCACTGCTCCCGGACTCAGGAGGGGAAGAGGATGTGAGATGGCCAAATGGGGGCCATGGAAAGCTCCTGCACTTGATAGTTGAGACCCTGAGCGGGGAGAGGCCACTCAGGGCCACATTCCCCTCACCCCCGCCTCTTCCTCCACCTCGACCTTGGTGGGATCTCCGAGGGAGGGGGCAGGCTCACGGCGGTGGTGTCAGACCTGACCTGGATGGAGTGTGCCAGCCTGGGCTCCCAGTGGGTGCATCAGCACGGGGAACTTTAGGATCGTCATCCTGCGTGAAGCAGGAATTGGAGGGTCAGGACCCACCGCGGGTTCAATGAAAGTCCACCTTGGGAGGTGTTTCAGTCAATGCTGAGGGCCACGTAACTGGCCTGCAGCACCCTTAGGCTCTTTGCCCTCCCTGCGTGACAGTTGGCCGCGGGGGCCCCCGTGTGGAGCGGGGTGCGGCCCCGGCTTTATGAGGCGGGCTGGACTCCATTGCTGCCATAGTAACGTTTTGTTGCTCCTCAGTGAGGCCCGAGCCTGCGGCTTTCTATCCTGCCTGAAGTGTGACCCGGAAGGTAGTGGAGCGGTTTCTGTCTCCCTTGGAGGTAGGTGTCTCCTGCTTCTCCTGTGACCGGAGAGCTCGGAAGCGTAACCTCTGCGCGTCCCAAGCAGGACACCGAAAAAAACAGTGATTCGGGGCTCTATCAGGACCAGTGTCGGCGTTAAGAAGGTCACGTTTGCCAGGCTGTGATAGGAACAAGCAGGTGCGCCCAGGGCGCCCTGTTCCAGGGAGCTTGGCGTCGTGTGGCGTGGCAGCTTCCATCATACCGACAGCCCCGCAGGCGGCAGGGTCTGCTGTGTCCAGTGACACCGGGCCAGTGCGGCAGCCTCCGCACAGAGCTCCCACGAGTTGGCCATGCTCGTGCTGGGGACGTGGAGGTGACGTTGGCCTGTGGGAGTAGCGCGGCACCAACACATCTCACCAAAACAGGGACTGAACCCTTAGGGATGACGGAACACGAACGTCAGGAACAGAGCTTGGGCTGAGAGGGGACCCAGACCCCACCAAGTAGGCCCAGGAAGGAGACCATGGGGCTCCCTTCCCTCTGCCTGAGTCTGAGGACCAGTCCCGGCAGTCTGGGAAGGAGTAGACGCAGGCCCATCTCAGATTTGTTGGGTGTGTTAGGGAGGTAGTCTAGAGACTGACACCAGCAGGGTCTTGAAAGGCAAGAGAGGGCCATTAGCGGTGGGTGGAGAGATGGCTTCAGGCCAACGAAATAGCACAGAAAGTCATGAAGGAGAAAGGAGTCCAGAAACCGTGTGTGCCTGTGGTGTGTGTGCTTGTGGTGTGTGTGCCTGTGGTGTGGTTGTGTTGCAGGTGTGTGGTGTATGTGTGTGTGGTATGTCACAAATGTTTTCTGTGTGGTGGGTTTCGTGTGCATGTGAGGTGTGTGAGCGTGTGGATGGACGTGTCCGCACATGTGTCTCGTGCGGGCCACCCACACATTCCCTGGGAACGTGGTTTCGGGGGCAGCATATCCCTCATTGCCCCCCGACTCACAAGGGGATCAGGATGTGTTATGGCCAAATTGGGGCCTTGGAAATCTCCTGCACTTGATAGTTGAGACCCTGAGCGGGGAGATGCCCCTCAGGGCCACATGCCCCTCACCCCGCCTCTTCCTCCACCTCGGCCTTGGTGGGATCTCCGAGGGAGGGGGCAGGCTCAGGGCGTTGGTGTCCGACCTGACCTGGATGGAGCGTGCCAGCCTGGGCTTCCAGTGGGTGCATAATAACGGGGAACTTTGGGATCGACATCCTGCGTGAAGTAGGAAGTTGAGGGCCAGGACCCACCGCGGGTTCAATGAAAGGCCACCTTGGGAGGTGTTTCGGTCAAATCTGAGGGACAAGTAGGTGGCCTGCAGCACCCCTAGGCTCTTTGCCCACCCTGTATGCCAGGTGGCTGCGGGGGCCCCCCGGCTGGGAAGGGGGGCGGCCCCGGCTTTATGAGGCAGGCTGGACTCCATTGCTGCCATAGCAACATTTTGTTGCTCCTCAGTTAGGCCCAAGCCTACGGCTTCCTATCCTTCCTGGAGTGTGACCAGGAATGTAGTGGAGCGGTTTCTGTCTCCCGTGGGATACATGTCTTCTTCTTCTCTTGTGACCGGAGAACTCGGAAGCGTAATCTCTGTGCATCCCAAGCAGGGCACAGAACAAAACAGAAATTCGGGGCGCTATCAGGACAGGTGTCGAGGTTAAGAAGGTCACGTTTGCCAGGCTGTGATAGGAACAAGCAGGTGCGCCCAGGGCGCCCTGTTCCAGGGAACTTGGCAACGTGTGGCGTGGCAGGTTCATTCATACCGACAGCCCCGCAGGCGGCAGGGTCTGCGGTGTCAAGAGCCACACAGAGCCAGTGTGGCAGCCTCCCCGCAGAACTCCCTCGAGTCGGCCATGCTCGTGCTGGGGACGTGGAGGTGACGTTGACCTTGTGGGAGCAGCGCAGCACCAACACATCTCACCAAAACAGGGACTGAACCCTTAGGGCTGACGGAACACGAACGTCGGGAACCAAGCTTGGTTGAGAGGGGACCCAGGCCCCACCAAGTGGGCCCAGGAGGGGGACCATGGGGCTCCCTTCATTCGGCCAGAGTCTGGAGGACCAGTCCCGGCAGTTTGGGAAGGAGTGGACGCGGGCCCAGCTCGGATCTGGTGGGGGTGTTAGGGAGGTCGTCTAGGGACTGACCCCAGCAGGGTCTTGAAAGGCAATAGAGGGCCATTAGCGGTGCATGGAGAGGCGGCTCCAGGCCAACGAAATAGCACAGAAAGGTTATGACGGAGAAAGGATTCCGGAAAACCTGTGTGCCTGTGGTGTGTGTGCCTCTGGTGTGTGAGCCTGTGGTGTGGGTGTGTTGCGCGTGTGTGGTGTATGTGTGTGTGGTATGTCACAAATGTGTTCTGTGTGGTGGGTTGCGTGTGCATGTGTGGTGTGTGAGCGTGTGGATGGACGTGTCCGCACAGGTGTCTCGTGCGGGCCACCCACACGTGCCCTGGGCACGTGGTTTTTGGGGCAGAAGATCCCTCACTGCTCCCGGACTCAGGAGGGGAACAGGATGTGAGACGGCCAAATGGGGGCCTTGGAAAGCTCCTGCACTTGGTAGTTTAGACCCTGAGCGGGGTAGGCCCCTCAGGCCCACATGCCCCTCACCGCCGCCTCTTCATCCACCTCGGCCTTGGTAGGATCTCCGAGGGTGGGGGCAGGCTCATTGCGGTGGTGTCGGATATGACCTGGAGGGAGCGTGTCAGCCTGGGCTCCCAGTGGGTGCATCATCACGTGGAACTTTGGGATCGACATCCTGCGTGAAGCAGGAAGTTGAGGGCCAGGTCACACCGCGGGTTCACTGAAAAGCCACCTTGGGAGGTGTTTCGGTCAAAGCTGAGGGCCACGTATGTGGCCTACAGCACCCTTAGGCTCTTTGCCCACCCTGCCTGTCACTTGGCTGCGGTGCCCCGGGCTGTGGCGGGGGGCGGCCCCGGCTTTATGAGGGAGGCTGGACTCCATTGCTGCCATAGCATCGTATTGTTGCTCCTCAGTTAGGCCCAAGCCTGTGGCTTTCTATCCTGCCTGCAGTGTGACCAGGAAGGTAGTGGAGCGGTTTCTCTCTCCCGTGGGATACGTGTCTCCTTCTTCTCCTGTGACCGGAGAACTCCGAAGCGTAACCGCTGTGCTACCCAAGCAGGACACGGAACAAAACAGAGATTCGTGGCACTGTCAGGACCGGTGTCGGGGTTCAGATGTCACGTTTCCCAGGCTGTGATAGGAACAGGGAGGTGCGCCCAGGGCTCCCTGTTCCAGGGAGCTTGGCGTTGTGTGGCGTGGCGGCTTCCATCATACCGACGGCCCCGGCAGGAGGCAGGGTCTGCGGTGTCCACAGCCACACCGGGCCAGTGCAGCAGCCTCCGCGCATAGCTCCCTCGAGTCGGCCATGTTCGTGGTGGGGACGTGGAGGTGACGTTGGCCTTGTGGGAGCAGCGCGGGACCAACACATCTCACCAAAACAGGGACTGAACCCTTAGGGATGACGGAACACGAATGTCAGCAACCGAGCTAGGGCTGAGAGGGGACCCAGGCCCCACAAAGTGGGCCCAGAAGGGAGTGGTCTCCCTTTCCTCGGCCAGAGTCTGGAGGACCAATCCCGGCAGTTTGGGAAGGAGTAGTCACGGGCCCTGCTCGGATCTGGTGGGGGTGTTAGGGAGGTCGTCTAGAGAATGACACCAGCAGGGTCTTCAAAGGCACCAGAAGGCCATTAGCGGTGCGAGGAGACGCGGCTCCAGGCCAACGAAATAGCACAGAAAGGTTATGAAGGAGAAAGGATTCCGGAAAACCTGTGTGCCTGTGGTGTGTGTGCTTGTGGTGTGTGTGCCTGCGGTGTGGGTGTGTTGCGCGCGTGTGGTGTATGTGTGTGTGGCATGTGACAAATGTGTTCTATGTGCTAGGTTACGTTTGCACGTGTGGTGTGTGAGCATGTGGATGGACGTGTCCGCACAGTTGTCTCATGCGGGTCACCCACCCGAGACCTGGGCACGTGGTTTATAGGGCAGCAGATCCCTCACTGCCCCCGGAGTCAGGAGGGGGACAGGATGTGAGATGGCCAAATGGCGGCCTTACAAAGTTCCTGCACTTGGTAGTTTAGACCCTGAGCTGGGAGAGGACCCTCAGGGCCACATGCCCCTCACCCCCGCCTCTTCCTACACATCGGCCTTGGTGGGATCTCCGAGGGAGGGGGCAGGCTCAGGGCGTTGGAGTCTGACCTCACCTGGAGTGAGCGTGTCAGCCTGGGCTCCCAGTGGGTGCATCATCACGGGGAACGTTGGGATCAACATCCTGCGTGAAGCAGGAAGTTGAGGGTCAGGACCCACCGCGGGTTCGCTGAAAGGCCACCTTGGGAGATGTTTCGGTCAAAGCTGAGGGCCACGTAGGTGGCCGGCAGCACCCTTAGGCTCTTTGCCCACCCTGCCTGCCAGTTAGCTGCGGGGGCCCACGGCTGGGGAGGGGGGTGGCCCCGGCTTTATGAGGCAGGCTATTCTCCATAGCTGCCATAGCAACGTTTTGTTGCTCCTCTGTTAGGGCCGAGCCTGCGGTTTTCTATCCTGCCTGGAGTGTGACCAGGAAGCTAGTGCAGCGGTCTTTGTCTCCCGTGTAGTTAGGTGTCTCGTGCTTCTCCTGTGACCGGAGAGTTTGGAAGCGTAACCTCTGCGCTACCCAAGAAGGACACAGAACAAAACAGTGATTTGGGGCACTGTCAGGACTGGTGTCGGGGTTCAGAAGGTCACTTTTGCGAGGCTGCTATAGGAACAGGGAGGTTCGCCCAGGGCGCCCTGTTCCAGGGAGCTTGGCGTCGTGTGGCGTGGCTGCTTCCATCATACCGACGGCCCCGGCAGGCGGCAGGGTATGCGGTATCAACAGCCACACTGGGCCAGTGCGGCAGCCTCCGCGCAGAGCTCCCTCGAGTGGCCATGCTCGTGGTGGGGACAAGGAGGTGACGTTGGCCCCCTGGGAGCAGCGCGGCACCAACACATCTCACCAAAACAGGGACTGAACCCTTTTGGATGACGGAACACGAATGTCAGGAACCGAGCTTGGGCTGAGAGGGGACGGAAGCCCCATCAAGTGGGCCCAGAAGGGAGTGGTCTCCCTTCCTTCGGCCTGAGTCTGGAGGATCATTCCCGGCAGTTTGGGAAGGAGCAGAGGCGGTCCCGGCTCGGATCTGGTGGGGGTGTTAGGGAGGTCGTCTAGAGACTGACACCAGCAGGGTCTTGAAAGGCAAGAGAGGGCCATTAGCGGTGGGTGGAGAGGCGGCTCCAGACCAACGAAATAGCACAGAAAGGTTATGAAGGAGAAAGGATTCTGGAAAACATGTGTGCCTGTGGTGTGTGTGCCTCTGGTGTGTTAGCCTGTGGTGTGGGTGTGTTGTGAGTGTGAGGTGTATGTGTGTGGTATGTCACAAATGTGTTCTGTGTGGTGGGTTGCGTGTGCATGTGTGGTGTGTGAGCGTGTGGATGGAAGTGTCCGCACACGTGTCTTGTGCGGGCCACCCACACGTGCCCTGGGCACGTGGTTTTTGGAGCAGCAGATCCCTCACTGCTCCCGGACTCAGGAGGGGAAGAGGATGTGAGATGGCCAAATGGGGGCCATGGAAAGCTCCTGCACTTGATAGTTGAGACCCTGAGCGGGGAGAGGCCACTCAGGGCCACATTCCCCTCACCCCCGCCTCTTCCTCCACCTCGACCTTGGTGGGATCTCCGAGGGAGGGGGCAGGCTCACGGCGGTGGTGTCAGACCTGACCTGGATGGAGTGTGCCAGCCTGGGCTCCCAGTGGGTGCATCAGCACGGGGAACTTTAGGATCGTCATCCTGCGTGAAGCAGGAATTGGAGGGTCAGGACCCACCGCGGGTTCAATGAAAGTCCACCTTGGGAGGTGTTTCAGTCAATGCTGAGGGCCACGTAACTGGCCTGCAGCACCCTTAGGCTCTTTGCCCTCCCTGCGTGACAGTTGGCCGCGGGGGCCCCCGTGTGGAGCGGGGTGCGGCCCCGGCTTTATGAGGCGGGCTGGACTCCATTGCTGCCATAGTAACGTTTTGTTGCTCCTCAGTGAGGCCCGAGCCTGCGGCTTTCTATCCTGCCTGAAGTGTGACCCGGAAGGTAGTGGAGCGGTTTCTGTCTCCCTTGGAGGTAGGTGTCTCCTGCTTCTCCTGTGACCGGAGAGCTCGGAAGCGTAACCTCTGCGCGTCCCAAGCAGGACACCGAAAAAAACAGTGATTCGGGGCTCTATCAGGACCAGTGTCGGCGTTAAGAAGGTCACGTTTGCCAGGCTGTGATAGGAACAAGCAGGTGCGCCCAGGGCGCCCTGTTCCAGGGAGCTTGGCGTCGTGTGGCGTGGCAGCTTCCATCATACCGACAGCCCCGCAGGCGGCAGGGTCTGCTGTGTCCAGTGACACCGGGCCAGTGCGGCAGCCTCCGCACAGAGCTCCCACGAGTTGGCCATGCTCGTGCTGGGGACGTGGAGGTGACGTTGGCCTGTGGGAGTAGCGCGGCACCAACACATCTCACCAAAACAGGGACTGAACCCTTAGGGATGACGGAACACGAACGTCAGGAACAGAGCTTGGGCTGAGAGGGGACCCAGACCCCACCAAGTAGGCCCAGGAAGGAGACCATGGGGCTCCCTTCCCTCTGCCTGAGTCTGAGGACCAGTCCCGGCAGTCTGGGAAGGAGTAGACGCAGGCCCATCTCAGATTTGTTGGGTGTGTTAGGGAGGTAGTCTAGAGACTGACACCAGCAGGGTCTTGAAAGGCAAGAGAGGGCCATTAGCGGTGGGTGGAGAGATGGCTTCAGGCCAACGAAATAGCACAGAAAGTCATGAAGGAGAAAGGAGTCCAGAAACCGTGTGTGCCTGTGGTGTGTGTGCTTGTGGTGTGTGCCTGTGGTGTGGTTGTGTTGCAGGTGTGTGGTGTATGTGTGTGTGGTATGTCACAAATGTTTTCTGTGTGGTGGGTTTCGTGTGCATGTGAGGTGTGTGAGCGTGTGGATGGACGTGTCCGCACATGTGTCTCGTGCGGGCCACCCACACATTCCCTGGGAACGTGGTTTCGGGGGCAGCATATCCCTCATTGCCCCCCGACTCACAAGGGGATCAGGATGTGTTATGGCCAAATTGGGGCCTTGGAAATCTCCTGCACTTGATAGTTGAGACCCTGAGCGGGGAGATGCCCCTCAGGGCCACATGCCCCTCACCCCGCCTCTTCCTCCACCTCGGCCTTGGTGGGATCTCCGAGGGAGGGGGCAGGCTCAGGGCGTTGGTGTCCGACCTGACCTGGATGGAGCGTGCCAGCCTGGGCTTCCAGTGGGTGCATAATAACGGGGAACTTTGGGATCGACATCCTGCGTGAAGTAGGAAGTTGAGGGCCAGGACCCACCGCGGGTTCAATGAAAGGCCACCTTGGGAGGTGTTTCGGTCAAATCTGAGGGACAAGTAGGTGGCCTGCAGCACCCCTAGGCTCTTTGCCCACCCTGTATGCCAGGTGGCTGCGGGGGCCCCCGGCTGGGAAGGGGGGCGGCCCCGGCTTTATGAGGCAGGCTGGACTCCATTGCTGCCATAGCAACATTTTGTTGCTCCTCAGTTAGGCCCAAGCCTACGGCTTCCTATCCTTCCTGGAGTGTGACCAGGAATGTAGTGGAGCGGTTTCTGTCTCCCGTGGGATACATGTCTTCTTCTTCTCTTGTGACCGGAGAACTCGGAAGCGTAATCTCTGTGCATCCCAAGCAGGGCACAGAACAAAACAGAAATTCGGGGCGCTATCAGGACAGGTGTCGAGGTTAAGAAGGTCACGTTTGCCAGGCTGTGATAGGAACAAGCAGGTGCGCCCAGGGCGCCCTGTTCCAGGGAACTTGGCAACGTGTGGCGTGGCAGGTTCATTCATACCGACAGCCCCGCAGGCGGCAGGGTCTGCGGTGTCAAGAGCCACACAGAGCCAGTGTGGCAGCCTCCCCGCAGAACTCCCTCGAGTCGGCCATGCTCGTGCTGGGGACGTGGAGGTGACGTTGACCTTGTGGGAGCAGCGCAGCACCAACACATCTCACCAAAACAGGGACTGAACCCTTAGGGCTGACGGAACACGAACGTCGGGAACCAAGCTTGGTTGAGAGGGGACCCAGGCCCCACCAAGTGGGCCCAGGAGGGGGACCATGGGGCTCCCTTCATTCGGCCAGAGTCTGGAGGACCAGTCCCGGCAGTTTGGGAAGGAGTGGACGCGGGCCCAGCTCGGATCTGGTGGGGGTGTTAGGGAGGTCGTCTAGGGACTGACCCCAGCAGGGTCTTGAAAGGCAATAGAGGGCCATTAGCGGTGCATGGAGAGGCGGCTCCAGGCCAACGAAATAGCACAGAAAGGTTATGACGGAGAAAGGATTCCGGAAAACCTGTGTGCCTGTGGTGTGTGTGCCTCTGGTGTGTGAGCCTGTGGTGTGGGTGTGTTGCGCGTGTGTGGTGTATGTGTGTGTGGTATGTCACAAATGTGTTCTGTGTGGTGGGTTGCGTGTGCATGTGTGGTGTGTGAGCGTGTGGATGGACGTGTCCGCACAGGTGTCTCGTGCGGGCCACCCACACGTGCCCTGGGCACGTGGTTTTTGGGGCAGAAGATCCCTCACTGCTCCCGGACTCAGGAGGGGAACAGGATGTGAGACGGCCAAATGGGGGCCTTGGAAAGCTCCTGCACTTGGTAGTTTAGACCCTGAGCGGGGTAGGCCCCTCAGGCCCACATGCCCCTCACCGCCGCCTCTTCATCCACCTCGGCCTTGGTAGGATCTCCGAGGGTGGGGGCAGGCTCATTGCGGTGGTGTCGGATATGACCTGGAGGGAGCGTGTCAGCCTGGGCTCCCAGTGGGTGCATCATCACGTGGAACTTTGGGATCGACATCCTGCGTGAAGCAGGAAGTTGAGGGCCAGGTCACACCGCGGGTTCACTGAAAAGCCACCTTGGGAGGTGTTTCGGTCAAAGCTGAGGGCCACGTATGTGGCCTACAGCACCCTTAGGCTCTTTGCCCACCCTGCCTGTCACTTGGCTGCGGTGCCCCGGGCTGTGGCGGGGGGCGGCCCCGGCTTTATGAGGGAGGCTGGACTCCATTGCTGCCATAGCATCGTATTGTTGCTCCTCAGTTAGGCCCAAGCCTGTGGCTTTCTATCCTGCCTGCAGTGTGACCAGGAAGGTAGTGGAGCGGTTTCTCTCTCCCGTGGGATACGTGTCTCCTTCTTCTCCTGTGACCGGAGAACTCCGAAGCGTAACCGCTGTGCTACCCAAGCAGGACACGGAACAAAACAGAGATTCGTGGCACTGTCAGGACCGGTGTCGGGGTTCAGATGTCACGTTTCCCAGGCTGTGATAGGAACAGGGAGGTGCGCCCAGGGCTCCCTGTTCCAGGGAGCTTGGCGTTGTGTGGCGTGGCGGCTTCCATCATACCGACGGCCCCGGCAGGAGGCAGGGTCTGCGGTGTCCACAGCCACACCGGGCCAGTGCAGCAGCCTCCGCGCATAGCTCCCTCGAGTCGGCCATGTTCGTGGTGGGGACGTGGAGGTGACGTTGGCCTTGTGGGAGCAGCGCGGGACCAACACATCTCACCAAAACAGGGACTGAACCCTTAGGGATGACGGAACACGAATGTCAGCAACCGAGCTAGGGCTGAGAGGGGACCCAGGCCCCACAAAGTGGGCCCAGAAGGGAGTGGTCTCCCTTTCCTCGGCCAGAGTCTGGAGGACCAATCCCGGCAGTTTGGGAAGGAGTAGTCACGGGCCCTGCTCGGATCTGGTGGGGGTGTTAGGGAGGTCGTCTAGAGAATGACACCAGCAGGGTCTTCAAAGGCACCAGAAGGCCATTAGCGGTGCGAGGAGACGCGGCTCCAGGCCAACGAAATAGCACAGAAAGGTTATGAAGGAGAAAGGATTCCGGAAAACCTGTGTGCCTGTGGTGTGTGTGCTTGTGGTGTGTGTGCCTGCGGTGTGGGTGTGTTGCGCGCGTGTGGTGTATGTGTGTGTGGCATGTGACAAATGTGTTCTATGTGCTAGGTTACGTTTGCACGTGTGGTGTGTGAGCATGTGGATGGACGTGTCCGCACAGTTGTCTCATGCGGGTCACCCACCCGAGACCTGGGCACGTGGTTTATAGGGCAGCAGATCCCTCACTGCCCCCGGAGTCAGGAGGGGGACAGGATGTGAGATGGCCAAATGGCGGCCTTACAAAGTTCCTGCACTTGGTAGTTTAGACCCTGAGCTGGGAGAGGACCCTCAGGGCCACATGCCCCTCACCCCCGCCTCTTCCTACACATCGGCCTTGGTGGGATCTCCGAGGGAGGGGGCAGGCTCAGGGCGTTGGAGTCTGACCTCACCTGGAGTGAGCGTGTCAGCCTGGGCTCCCAGTGGGTGCATCATCACGGGGAACGTTGGGATCAACATCCTGCGTGAAGCAGGAAGTTGAGGGTCAGGACCCACCGCGGGTTCGCTGAAAGGCCACCTTGGGAGATGTTTCGGTCAAAGCTGAGGGCCACGTAGGTGGCCGGCAGCACCCTTAGGCTCTTTGCCCACCCTGCCTGCCAGTTAGCTGCGGGGGCCCACGGCTGGGGAGGGGGGTGGCCCCGGCTTTATGAGGCAGGCTATTCTCCATAGCTGCCATAGCAACGTTTTGTTGCTCCTCTGTTAGGGCCGAGCCTGCGGTTTTCTATCCTGCCTGGAGTGTGACCAGGAAGCTAGTGGAGCGGTCTTTGTCTCCCGTGTAGTTAGGTGTCTCGTGCTTCTCCTGTGACCGGAGAGTTTGGAAGCGTAACCTCTGCGCTACCCAAGAAGGACACAGAACAAAACAGTGATTTGGGGCACTGTCAGGACTGGTGTCGGGGTTCAGAAGGTCACTTTTGCGAGGCTGCTATAGGAACAGGGAGGTTCGCCCAGGGCGCCCTGTTCCAGGGAGCTTGGCGTCGTGTGGCGTGGCTGCTTCCATCATACCGACGGCCCCGGCAGGCGGCAGGGTATGCGGTATCAACAGCCACACTGGGCCAGTGCGGCAGCCTCCGCGCAGAGCTCCCTCGAGTGGCCATGCTCGTGGTGGGGACAAGGAGGTGACGTTGGCCCCCTGGGAGCAGCGCGGCACCAACACATCTCACCAAAACAGGGACTGAACCCTTTTGGATGACGGAACACGAATGTCAGGAACCGAGCTTGGGCTGAGAGGGGACGGAAGCCCCATCAAGTGGGCCCAGAAGGGAGTGGTCTCCCTTCCTTCGGCCTGAGTCTGGAGGATCATTCCCGGCAGTTTGGGAAGGAGCAGAGGCGGTCCCGGCTCGGATCTGGTGGGGGTGTTAGGGAGGTCGTCTAGAGACTGACACCAGCAGGGTCTTGAAAGGCAAGAGAGGGCCATTAGCGGTGGGTGGAGAGGCGGCTCCAGACCAACGAAATAGCACAGAAAGGTTATGAAGGAGAAAGGATTCTGGAAAACATGTGTGCCTGTGGTGTGTGTGCCTCTGGTGTGTTAGCCTGTGGTGTGGGTGTGTTGTGAGTGTGAGGTGTATGTGTGTGGTATGTCACAAATGTGTTCTGTGTGGTGGGTTGCGTGTGCATGTGTGGTGTGTGAGCGTGTGGATGGAAGTGTCCGCACACGTGTCTTGTGCGGGCCACCCACACGTGCCCTGGGCACGTGGTTTTTGGAGCAGCAGATCCCTCACTGCTCCCGGACGCAGGAGGGGAAGAGGATGTGAGATGGCCAAATGGGGGCCATGGAAAGCTCCTGCACTTGATAGTTGAGACCCTGAGCGGGGAGAGGCCACTCAGGGCCACATTCCCCTCACCCCCGCCTCTTCCTCCACCTCGACCTTGGTGGGATCTCCGAGGGAGGGGGCAGGCTCACGGCGGTGGTGTCAGACCTGACCTGGATGGAGTGTGCCAGCCTGGGCTCCCAGTGGGTGCATCAGCACGGGGAACTTTAGGATCGTCATCCTGCGTGAAGCAGGAATTGGAGGGTCAGGACCCACCGCGGGTTCAATGAAAGTCCACCTTGGGAGGTGTTTCAGTCAATGCTGAGGGCCACGTAACTGGCCTGCAGCACCCTTAGGCTCTTTGCCCTCCCTGCGTGACAGTTGGCCGCGGGGGCCCCCGTGTGGAGCGGGGTGCGGCCCCGGCTTTATGAGGCGGGCTGGACTCCATTGCTGCCATAGTAACGTTTTGTTGCTCCTCAGTGAGGCCCGAGCCTGCGGCTTTCTATCCTGCCTGAAGTGTGACCCGGAAGGTAGTGGAGCGGTTTCTGTCTCCCTTGGAGGTAGGTGTCTCCTGCTTCTCCTGTGACCGGAGAGCTCGGAAGCGTAACCTCTGCGCGTCCCAAGCAGGACACCGAAAAAAACAGTGATTCGGGGCTCTATCAGGACCAGTGTCGGCGTTAAGAAGGTCACGTTTGCCAGGCTGTGATAGGAACAAGCAGGTGCGCCCAGGGCGCCCTGTTCCAGGGAGCTTGGCGTCGTGTGGCGTGGCAGCTTCCATCATACCGACAGCCCCGCAGGCGGCAGGGTCTGCTGTGTCCAGTGACACCGGGCCAGTGCGGCAGCCTCCGCACAGAGCTCCCACGAGTTGGCCATGCTCGTGCTGGGGACGTGGAGGTGACGTTGGCCTGTGGGAGTAGCGCGGCACCAACACATCTCACCAAAACAGGGACTGAACCCTTAGGGATGACGGAACACGAACGTCAGGAACAGAGCTTGGGCTGAGAGGGGACCCAGACCCCACCAAGTAGGCCCAGGAAGGAGACCATGGGGCTCCCTTCCCTCTGCCTGAGTCTGAGGACCAGTCCCGGCAGTCTGGGAAGGAGTAGACGCAGGCCCATCTCAGATTTGTTGGGTGTGTTAGGGAGGTAGTCTAGAGACTGACACCAGCAGGGTCTTGAAAGGCAAGAGAGGGCCATTAGCGGTGGGTGGAGAGATGGCTTCAGGCCAACGAAATAGCACAGAAAGTCATGAAGGAGAAAGGAGTCCAGAAACCGTGTGTGCCTGTGGTGTGTGTGCTTGTGGTGTGTGTGCCTGTGGTGTGGTTGTGTTGCAGGTGTGTGGTGTATGTGTGTGTGGTATGTCACAAATGTTTTCTGTGTGGTGGGTTTCGTGTGCATGTGAGGTGTGTGAGCGTGTGGATGGACGTGTCCGCACATGTGTCTCGTGCGGGCCACCCACACATTCCCTGGGAACGTGGTTTCGGGGGCAGCATATCCCTCATTGCCCCCCGACTCACAAGGGGATCAGGATGTGTTATGGCCAAATTGGGGCCTTGGAAATCTCCTGCACTTGATAGTTGAGACCCTGAGCGGGGAGATGCCCCTCAGGGCCACATGCCCCTCACCCCGCCTCTTCCTCCACCTCGGCCTTGGTGGGATCTCCGAGGGAGGGGGCAGGCTCAGGGCGTTGGTGTCCGACCTGACCTGGATGGAGCGTGCCAGCCTGGGCTTCCAGTGGGTGCATAATAACGGGGAACTTTGGGATCGACATCCTGCGTGAAGTAGGAAGTTGAGGGCCAGGACCCACCGCGGGTTCAATGAAAGGCCACCTTGGGAGGTGTTTCGGTCAAATCTGAGGGACAAGTAGGTGGCCTGCAGCACCCCTAGGCTCTTTGCCCACCCTGTATGCCAGGTGGCTGCGGGGGCCCCCGGCTGGGAAGGGGGGCGGCCCCGGCTTTATGAGGCAGGCTGGACTCCATTGCTGCCATAGCAACATTTTGTTGCTCCTCAGTTAGGCCCAAGCCTACGGCTTCCTATCCTTCCTGGAGTGTGACCAGGAATGTAGTGGAGCGGTTTCTGTCTCCCGTGGGATACATGTCTTCTTCTTCTCTTGTGACCGGAGAACTCGGAAGCGTAATCTCTGTGCATCCCAAGCAGGGCACAGAACAAAACAGAAATTCGGGGCGCTATCAGGACAGGTGTCGAGGTTAAGAAGGTCACGTTTGCCAGGCTGTGATAGGAACAAGCAGGTGCGCCCAGGGCGCCCTGTTCCAGGGAACTTGGCAACGTGTGGCGTGGCAGGTTCATTCATACCGACAGCCCCGCAGGCGGCAGGGTCTGCGGTGTCAAGAGCCACACAGAGCCAGTGTGGCAGCCTCCCCGCAGAACTCCCTGGAGTCGGCCATGCTCGTGCTGGGGACGTGGAGGTGACGTTGACCTTGTGGGAGCAGCGCAGCACCAACACATCTCACCAAAACAGGGACTGAACCCTTAGGGCTGACGGAACACGAACGTCGGGAACCAAGCTTGGTTGAGAGGGGACCCAGGCCCCACCAAGTGGGCCCAGGAGGGGGACCATGGGGCTCCCTTCATTCGGCCAGAGTCTGGAGGACCAGTCCCGGCAGTTTGGGAAGGAGTGGACGCGGGCCCAGCTCGGATCTGGTGGGGGTGTTAGGGAGGTCGTCTAGGGACTGACCCCAGCAGGGTCTTGAAAGGCAATAGAGGGCCATTAGCGGTGCATGGAGAGGCGGCTCCAGGCCAACGAAATAGCACAGAAAGGTTATGACGGAGAAAGGATTCCGGAAAACCTGTGTGCCTGTGGTGTGTGTGCCTCTGGTGTGTGAGCCTGTGGTGTGGGTGTGTTGCGCGTGTGTGGTGTATGTGTGTGTGGTATGTCACAAATGTGTTCTGTGTGGTGGGTTGCGTGTGCATGTGTGGTGTGTGAGCGTGTGGATGGACGTGTCCGCACAGGTGTCTCGTGCGGGCCACCCACACGTGCCCTGGGCACGTGGTTTTTGGGGCAGAAGATCCCTCACTGCTCCCGGACTCAGGAGGGGAACAGGATGTGAGACGGCCAAATGGGGGCCTTGGAAAGCTCCTGCACTTGGTAGTTTAGACCCTGAGCGGGGTAGGCCCCTCAGGCCCACATGCCCCTCAACGCCGCCTCTTCATCCACCTCGGCCTTGGTAGGATCTCCGAGGGTGGGGGCAGGCTCATTGCGGTGGTGTCGGATATGACCTGGAGGGAGCGTGTCAGCCTGGGCTCCCAGTGGGTGCATCATCACGTGGAACTTTGGGATCGACATCCTGCGTGAAGCAGGAAGTTGAGGGCCAGGTCACACCGCGGGTTCACTGAAAAGCCACCTTGGGAGGTGTTTCGGTCAAAGCTGAGGGCCACGTATGTGGCCTACAGCACCCTTAGGCTCTTTGCCCACCCTGCCTGTCACTTGGCTGCGGTGCCCCGGGCTGTGGCGGGGGGCGGCCCCGGCTTTATGAGGGAGGCTGGACTCCATTGCTGCCATAGCATCGTATTGTTGCTCCTCAGTTAGGCCCAAGCCTGTGGCTTTCTATCCTGCCTGCAGTGTGACCAGGAAGGTAGTGGAGCGGTTTCTCTCTCCCGTGGGATACGTGTCTCCTTCTTCTCCTGTGACCGGAGAACTCCGAAGCGTAACCGCTGTGCTACCCAAGCAGGACACGGAACAAAACAGAGATTCGTGGCACTGTCAGGACCGGTGTCGGGGTTCAGATGTCACGTTTCCCAGGCTGTGATAGGAACAGGGAGGTGCGCCCAGGGCTCCCTGTTCCAGGGAGCTTGGCGTTGTGTGGCGTGGCGGCTTCCATCATACCGACGGCCCCGGCAGGAGGCAGGGTCTGCGGTGTCCACAGCCACACCGGGCCAGTGCAGCAGCCTCCGCGCATAGCTCCCTCGAGTCGGCCATGTTCGTGGTGGGGACGTGGAGGTGACGTTGGCCTTGTGGGAGCAGCGCGGGACCAACACATCTCACCAAAACAGGGACTGAACCCTTAGGGATGATGGAACACGAATGTCAGCAACCGAGCTAGGGCTGAGAGGGGACCCAGGCCCCACAAAGTGGGCCCAGAAGGGAGTGGTCTCCCTTTCCTCGGCCAGAGTCTGGAGGACCAATCCCGGCAGTTTGGGAAGGAGTAGTCACGGGCCCTGCTCGAATCTGGTGGGGGTGTTAGGGAGGTCGTCTAGAGAATGACACCAGCAGGGTCTTCAAAGGCACCAGAAGGCCATTAGCGGTGCGAGGAGACGCGGCTCCAGGCCAACGAAATAGCACAGAAAGGTTATGAAGGAGAAAGGATTCCGGAAAACCTGTGTGCCTGTGGTGTGTGTGCTTGTGGTGTGTGTGCCTGCGGTGTGGGTGTGTTGCGCGCGTGTGGTGTATGTGTGTGTGGCATGTGACAAATGTGTTCTATGTGCTAGGTTACGTTTGCACGTGTGGTGTGTGAGCATGTGGATGGACGTGTCCGCACAGTTGTCTCATGCGGGTCACCCACCCGAGACCTGGGCACGTGGTTTATAGGGCAGCAGATCCCTCACTGCCCCCGGAGTCAGGAGGGGGACAGGTTGTGAGATGGCCAAATGGCGGCCTTACAAAGTTCCTGCACTTGGTAGTTTAGACCCTGAGCTGGGAGAGGACCCTCAGGGCCACATGCCCCTCACCCCCGCCTCTTCCTACACATCGGCCTTGGTGGGATCTCCGAGGGAGGGGGCAGGCTCAGGGCGTTGGAGTCTGACCTCACCTGGAGTGAGCGTGTCAGCCTGGGCTCCCAGTGGGTGCATCATCACGGGGAACGTTGGGATCAACATCCTGCGTGAAGCAGGAAGTTGAGGGTCAGGACCCACCGCGGGTTCGCTGAAAGGCCACCTTGGGAGATGTTTCGGTCAAAGCTGAGGGCCACGTAGGTGGCCGGCAGCACCCTTAGGCTCTTTGCCCACCCTGCCTGCCAGTTAGCTGCGGGGGCCCACGGCTGGGGAGGGGGGTGGCCCCGGCTTTATGAGGCAGGCTATTCTCCATAGCTGCCATAGCAACGTTTTGTTGCTCCTCTGTTAGGGCCGAGCCTGCGGTTTTCTATCCTGCCTGGAGTGTGACCAGGAAGCTAGTGGAGCGGTCTTTGTCTCCCGTGTAGTTAGGTGTCTCGTGCTTCTCCTGTGACCGGAGAGTTTGGAAGCGTAACCTCTGCGCTACCCAAGAAGGACACAGAACAAAACAGTGATTTGGGGCACTGTCAGGACTGGTGTCGGGGTTCAGAAGGTCACTTTTGCGAGGCTGCTATAGGAACAGGGAGGTTCGCCCAGGGCGCCCTGTTCCAGGGAGCTTGGCGTCGTGTGGCGTGGCTGCTTCCATCATACCGACGGCCCCGGCAGGCGGCAGGGTATGCGGTATCAACAGCCACACTGGGCCAGTGCGGCAGCCTCCGCGCAGAGCTCCCTCGAGTGGCCATGCTCGTGGTGGGGACAAGGAGGTGACGTTGGCCCCCTGGGAGCAGCGCAGGCACCAACACATCTCACCAAAACAGGGACTGAACCCTTTTGGATGACGGAACACGAATGTCAGGAACCGAGCTTGGGCTGAGAGGGGACGGAAGCCCCATCAAGTGGGCCCAGAAGGGAGTGGTCTCCCTTCCTTCGGCCTGAGTCTGGAGGATCATTCCCGGCAGTTTGGGAAGGAGCAGAGGCGGTCCCGGCTCGGATCTGGTGGGGGTGTTAGGGAGGTCGTCTAGAGACTGACACCAGCAGGGTCTTGAAAGGCAAGAGAGGGCCATTAGCGGTGGGTGGAGAGGCGGCTCCAGACCAACGAAATAGCACAGAAAGGTTATGAAGGAGAAAGGATTCTGGAAAACATGTGTGCCTGTGGTGTGTGTGCCTCTGGTGTGTTAGCCTGTGGTGTGGGTGTGTTGTGAGTGTGAGGTGTATGTGTGTGGTATGTCACAAATGTGTTCTGTGTGGTGGGTTGCGTGTGCATGTGTGGTGTGTGAGCGTGTGGATGGAAGTGTCCGCACACGTGTCTTGTGCGGGCCACCCACACGTGCCCTGGGCACGTGGTTTTTGGAGCAGCAGATCCCTCACTGCTCCCGGACGCAGGAGGGAAGAGGATGTGAGATGGCCAAATGGGGGCCATGGAAAGCTCCTGCACTTGATAGTTGAGACCATGAGCGGGGAGAGGCCACTCAGGGCCACATTCCCCTCACCCCCGCCTCTTCCTCCACCTCGACCTTGGTGGGATCTCCGAGGGAGGGGGCAGGCTCACGGCGGTGGTGTCAGACCTGACCTGGATGGAGCTGTGCCAGCCTGGGCTCCCAGTGGGTGCATCAGCACGGGGAACTTTAGGATCGACATCCTGCGTGAAGCAGGAAATTGGAGGGTCAGGACCCACCGCGGGTTCAATGAAAGTCCACCTTGGGAGGTGTTTCAGTCAATGCTGAGGGCCACGTAACTGGCCTGCAGCACCCTTAGGCTCTTTGCCTCCCCTGCGTGACAGTTGGCCGCGGGGGCCCCCGTGTGGGCGGGGTGCGGGCCCAGGCTTTATGAGGCGGGCTGGACTCCATTGCTGCCATAGTAACGTTTTGTTGCTCCTCAGTGAGGCCCGAGCCTGCGGCTTTCTATCCTGCCTGAAGTGTGACCCGGAAGGTAGTGGAGCGGTTTCTGTCTCCCTTGGAGGTAGGTGTCTCCTGCTTCTCCTGTGACCGGAGAGCTCGGAAGCGTAACCTCTGCGCGTCCCAAGCAGGACACCGAAAAAAACAGTGATTCGGGGCTCTATCAGGACCAGTGTCGGCGTTAAGAAGGTCACGTTTGCCAGGCTGTGATAGGAACAAGCAGGTGCGCCCAGGGCGCCCTGTTCCAGGGAGCTTGGCGTCGTGTGGCGTGGCAGCTTCCATCATACCGACAGCCCCGCAGGCGGCAGGGTCTGCTGTGTCCAGTGACACCGGGCCAGTGCGGCAGCTCCCCACAGAGCTCCCACGAGTTGGCCATGCTCGTGCTGGGACGTGGAGGTGACGTTGGCCTTGTGGGAGTAGCGCGGCACCAACACATCTCACCAAAACAGGGACTGAACCCTTAGGGATGACGGAACACGAAAGTCAGGAACAGAGCTTGGACTGAGAGGGGACCCAGACCCCACCAAGTAGGCCCAGGAAGGAGACCATGGGGCTCCCTTCCCTCTGCCTGAGTCTGAGGACCATTCCCGGCAGTCTGGGAAGGAGTAGACGTGGGCCCATCTCAGATTTGTTGGGTGTGTTAGGGAGGTAGTCTAGAGACTGACACCAGCAGGGTCTTGAAAGGCAAGAGAGGGCCATTAGCGGTGGGTGGAGAGATGGCTCAGGCCAACGAAATAGCACAGAAAGTCATGAAGGAGAAAGGAGTCCAGAAACCGTGTGTGCCTGTGGTGTGTGTGCTTGTGGTGTGTGTGCCTGTGGTGTGGTTGTGTTGCAGGTGTGTGGTGTATGTGTGTGTGGTATGTCACAAATGTTTTCTGTGTGGTGGGTTTCGTGTGCATGTGTGGTGTGTGAGTGTGTGGATGGAGGTGTCCGCACGGGTGTCTCGTGCGGGCCACCCACACGTGCCCTGGGTACTTGGTTTTGGGGCAGCAGATCCCTCACTGCCCCCCGACTCAGGAGTGAAACAGGATGTGAGATGGCCAAATGGGGGCCTTGGAAAGTTCCTGCACTTGGTAGTTGAGAACCTGAGCAGGGAGAGTCCCCTCAGGGCCACATGCCCCTCACCCCCGTCTCTTCCTCCACCTCGGCCTTGTTGGGATCTCTGAGGGAGTGGGCAGGCTCAGGGCGTTGGTGTCCGACCTGAAGTGGAGGGAGCGTGCGAGCCTGGGTTCCCAGTGGGTGCATCATCACGGGGAACTTTGGGATCGACATCCTGCGTGAAGCAGGAAGTTGCGGGCCAGGACCCACCGCGGGTTCACTGAAAGGCCATCTTGGGAGATGTTTCGGTCAAAGCTGAGGGCCACGTAGGTGGCCTGCAGCACCCTTAGGCTCTTTGCCCACCCTGCCTGCCAGTTGGCTGCGGAGGCCCCCGGGTGGGGCGGGATGCGTTCCTGGCTTTATGAGGTAGGCTGGACTCCATTGCTGACATAGGAACGTTTTGTTGCTCCTCAGTTAGGCCCGAGCCTGCGGCTTTCTATCCTGCCTGGACTGTGATCAGGAAGGTAGTGGAGCGGTTTCTGTCTCCTGTGGAGGTAGGTGTCCCCTGCTTCTCCTGTGACCGGAGAGCTCGAAAGCGTAATCTCTGCGCCTCCCAAGCAGGACACAGAGCAAAACAGAGATTCGGGGCACTCTCAGGACCGGTGTCGGGGTTCAGAAAGTCACGTTTGCCAGGCTAAGATAGGAACAAGAAGGTGCGTCCAGGGTGCCCTGTAAAAGGAAGCTTGGCGTGGTGTGGCGTGGCGACGTCCTTCCTTCCGACGGCCCCGGCAGGCGGCAGTGACGGCGGTGTCCACAGCCACACCGGGCCGTTGCGGCACCCTCCGCGCAGAGCTCCCTCGAGTCGGCCATGATTGTGGTGGGGACGTGGAGGTGACGGTGGCCTTGTGGGAGCAGCGCGGCACCTAACACATCTCACCAAAACAGGGACTGAACCCTTAGGGATGATGGAACACGAACGTCAGGAACCGAGCTTGGGCTGAGAGGGGACCCAGGCCCCACCAAGTGGGCCCAGGAGGGAGACGTTGGAGCACCCTTCTCTCGGCCAGAGTCTGGAGGATCAGTCCCGGCAGTTTGGGAAGGAGTAGATGCGGGCCCAGCTCGGATCTGGTGGGGGTGTTAGGGAGGTCATCCAGGGACGGAGACCAGGAGGGGCTTGAAAGGCAAGAGAGGACCATTAGCGGTGGCTGAAGAGGCGTCTCAGAGCAAGGAAGTAGCACAGAAAGGTCATGAAGTAGAAAAGAGTCCAGAAACCCTGTGTGACTGTGGTGTGGGTGTGTTGCGCGTGTGTGGTGTATGTGTGTGTGGTATGTCACAAATGTGTTCTGTGTGGTGGTTTGCGTGTGCATGTGAGGTGTGTGCGCGTTTGGATGGACATGTCCCCACAGGTGTCTCGTGCGGGCCACCCACACTTGCCCTGGGAAAGTGGTTTCGGGGACAGCATATCCCTCACTGCTCCCCGACTCAGAAGGGGATCCGGATGTGTGATGGCCAAATTGGGGCCTTGGAAATCTCCTGCACTTGATAGTTGAGACCCTGAGTGGGGAGAGGCTCCTCAGGGCCACATGCCCCTCACCCCCGTCTCTTCCACCACCTTGGACTTGGTGGGATCTCCGAGGGAGGGGGCAGGCTCAGGGCGTTGGTGTCCGACCTGACCTGGATGGAGCATGCCAGCCAGGGCTCCCAGTGGGTGCAAAATCACGGGGAAGTTTGGGATCGACATCCTGCGTGAAGCAGGAAGTTGAGGGCCAGGACCCACCGCGGGTTCAATGAAAGGCTCTCTTGGGAGGTGTTTCGGTCAAAGCTGAGTTCCACGTGGTTTTTGGGGCAGCATTTCCCTCACTGCCCCCAGACTCAGGAGGGGAATAAGATGTGAGATGGCCACATTGGGGCCTTGGAAACTTCCTGCACTTGATAGTTGAGACCCTGAGCGGGGAGAGGCCCATCAGGGACACATGCCCCTCTCCCTCGCCTCTTCCTCCTCCTTGGCCTCGGTGGAACTTCCGAGGGTGGGGGCAGGCTCATTGCGGTGGTGTCGGAACTGACCTGGAGGGAGCGTGTTAGCCTGGGCTCCCAGTGGGTGCATCATCACGTGGAACTTTAGGATCGACATCCTGCGTGAAGCAGGCAGTTGAGGGCCAGGACCCACTGTTATGTCCAGAACTCAGGACCCCAAGAACGTCCTATTCCCTTCCAAGGCGGGAAACAGGTGCCTCTAGCATTCAAGTCAGGAAACACCTGTCTCTATTTGGGTGGAGACAGGTGCTCTAAGGATTGGTTCCAGCTGGTCTGCTGAGAAGTGGAATCTGATTAATTGGTCCGGGCTGCTCTATTGAGGGGTGGATCCTAATTGATTTGGTCCTAGTCTTTTGTAATCCCGAGTTGCCCTAACATTCCCCCCTTGTCTTGTGACTTCATGGGTCCAGCGGCTTTTCTATCTGGCCCTCTTCTATTACCAGGGATCTGCATTGAGCACGGAGGACCATCAATTAGATGGCCTCCACGTGATCCCTGACAAACTGGACCAGCATGTTGATGATACAGGGCCTGAAGATTAGTAACAGAAGTAGGAGGACGAGGGGTCTGGTAAGGGACAAGACGAGGGTAGTGAAGTAGGGAGACTGTTAGAATGTTTCGGGGGATGTAAGTATTCTTCACAAACACCGGCAGTGACAAGCAGGGCTAACAGAGTTACCAACATCAGGGGGGACGAATGTGTCATAACCTGAGCTTGAGCATGTTGCATTAGTCTTGATTGACGATCCATCGAGTAACAAAGTCCTTTCAGACAGTGGAGAGGTGAGTGTGATAGACCCAGGTTGCCACGCCGTCTACTTTGAAACCAGTGAGCGTTGTCAGCACCACGATGTAGGGTCCCTTTCAGCATGGCACAAGGGTCTCTCGGCAGTACCTTTTGATGTAGACTCAGTCTCCTGGCTTGTACTAAGGAGGTGTCGGGGTTGGCCAGAGACAAAAGGTAAGTTCCACGAAACGAAAGGAGTTTTGGCAGCTGCTTGGGAATATTCCTTCAAGTCTCTATCCTGAGGTAGGCTAGCCAGAGTTAATTGGCTCCAATCATCATAGTGAAGCTAACAAGAAGTTATCTAGCCTCAATTTCTTACCACAGTCCTGACTCAATACCCACAGCAATAATCACATTCCTGAGGGACTGGCGTTAGTCTAAATAGATCAAAATACATTATAAACACTTTAGAGATTTTATTTCCATGATTCTCAAGTATGGCTGCCTATGCGGGTTTAAAGGGGAGACACTCTGGAGCCACTCTTATTTTTCTATGGCCCGTCTTTTTCAGATTAGGATAAATCTCAAATCAACATAGAGGCCCATTGACCCTATAGCCAGGTGTCCTGGTGACTCTTTCCTGACCGTTGCCTGTCTTAGGTCGCCCTCCTCTTAGGTGAGGAGTCTTACCCGTCATTGGCTAACCGACCCTCCTTCAGAGTCAGACCAGCCATTATGTTCTTGTATTACAACCTGACATTTGCATCCAGGCACCCCCATCGACCTATGTAGATCCCAGTCTAGGGGACTGCCTTAGGGGCCTGAGTCTTTTCCTTAGGTAGTATTACCAGGGCCAGTATCTCTGGTCTCTAACATCTTCTCCTTTTTCTGTTGAAATAGATGCTATGCTGCCGCTTAAAATTCTAAAGAAACAATATTAGAATGGAAACTCCAATATTGATCATCATGGAAACAAAAAGTGAACAAAGTTAGAAAGATTATTATCCAGACCCCCAGTATTATACTCTTTCTCAGGAATGTTTAGTTTTACTAAAAATGCAGAGGAGTAACAAACCTAGTTTTAGGTCACGTGAGAGCATCACTGATCTCCTAGAGAAATTGTACTAATGCAATTAGATAAAATACAATCGGAATAAAATATGTAAGACTAAAGTACAAAAGAACATGAGGCCTGGACACAAGCTAAAACAGAGAAAACGTAGCAAGGGTCAAGGAAATCCCTTGACTCTCCACAAGAGCAGTCGCCTTATCTGTCAGATTCTCCATTTTGTCCCCAAGTAGGAATAGCAGCGCTCTGGTTGGAGTGAGTACTGCTTCCACATCTTTAAGGCCGATTGTTATCAAAGAGCATACTCAGGGTCCTGGAGAGTATTATCCTCCATCTCTCGTAGGTAGAGGGCCGTGGAGGCGTCGGAGTGATGTTCCAAAAAAGCGTCTCTACATCTCCCTTTGGGTCATCCTTTAGGGAACCGGAGGAGATGGCTGTGGCTTGGGGAGGCTGGACATAGGGCCATAACAATCTATCAGAAATCCACAGAAGGGAGTCCATGCCCTGTGGAAATATACAAGTATACACTCGCCCCCATGTGAACACTGCATCCTATTATATCTTTTGAAGGGGGCTGGTGTATAAGCAGGGGCATTGTCCGTTTTGATTGCCCTGGAAATTCCCAAGTAGAAAAAGCAGAGACAAAGGTGCTGGATCACATCCTTAAAGGCCTCTACTGTATGTGCCAAGGCAATAACATGAGAAAAGATCCACACACACATGCACGTAGGAGAGTTTTCCAAAAGATAGAACATGAGTAACATCCATCTACCAAAGATCATTAGGCCTCAGGCCTCTAGGGTTCTAAATGACCTTTGCTATAGGCAATTACTAGGTTTGCCCCCTTTGTTAATAAAGTAGCCAGCTGTGCCGAATAAGATGGAACTATCTTTCTAGGTATAAAGGGCAGATGTAACCATTTAAAGGTGCCTCATATTAAGCCTCATTAAAGGCCTGCAAAACCAAACTGGTCTTAATGCTTGATCCACAAACCCCTTGCCATAGGGTGGGTCTATTTTTCATGCCCTAAGGCAAAATTTTCCATTGACACCTCTGAGAAGACTGCTTAACATTCTCAGACGGCAGGCCAAAGGCAAATCCAGGACAATCTTCCCGATCTAGGGGAACAGTGAGAAAACATTTGGAACAGCCACAGAAAAAGGGAGGCTATCGAGAATATTGCCAACATTTTCCCAGCCTCTGGATCAAAGGAGGAGAAATTTTAATCCTAATCCTGTGTAGTTTTAAAATCTATGTCTTTAACCATAGTCCGTCCTGACCACACATAAAATACCCCTTTTTAAAGATTTTTCCTTCTCGAACCTTCTACAACTTGTCTTTGGCATTTAGATTTTGTCCAAAGCCATTTCTTTCCATATAACCAGTCTGAGTTAGAACAATATCACCTTTTACCTTCAGCAAAAGCATATTTCTATTTCTTATATCCTTCTTTCACATCTCCTACGTTCTTACATACAGAGTTGTTTTCCTTATTTCCCTCAGTCTTACACTCCCCAGAACTTTAACTGCTAGAAACATTAGTCTTCAGTGAAAACTACGTAGTATCCAATTGTGAACTCTGTTATATCAGAATTTGTTAGATACAAACCTTATAAATCCATTAAGCATAACCTATGTTTTTCAACACTTCCCAGTATCCTTAGATTTTTGCAACAGGTCCAAAGCACAAATCTACATCCAGTAATTAGTGTTTCAGCTTTTTATCATTATATGGTCAATGAATTAGTCTCAAGTTCTCACGCAAGCCATACTTTCAACACTTTAGGTTACCAAGAACCCTGAAAGCTATCCCAACATTTACCCACGCAAACCACAAGGCATGCAAAGTTGACCATCACTTTCAGGCTTCCTTTTGCTAACAAATTGGAACAAAGATAATATGAGCTTGCTTGACCTTCAGTAAACCTCAGTAGAACAAAGTTTCACATTTAATACTGATAACTTTAGAGACAGATCCATAAAACTCCTATTTATTTGACCGAGGTGGTAGTAAAAGATCCCAACGGCCAATGTATAGAATCATATGGCTGCTAGTAAAACCTAGCTCCTTTAACATTGAGAAGATTTCACCGAGCAATCAAAGACCCAATAAAGATGAAACCCAAAACTTTGGTTTTCCCTTAGAAAGAGAAAAATCTTTGTTTACATTATCATATCAAGAGCTGAACAGTCCAAGAAAACTTTGTTTTAAATGGAGAGAAAGCAGAACTTTAACTTTATACCAGTGTACTTTTGAAATCTCGTTCATAATTTTCTCTTCTGGAAACAGTGAGGACATTTCAAAAGGTGTTTGTTTGTTTGTTTGTTTCCTTACAACAATGTAGGGGTAGGGAGCAGAATGCTACCTGAGGCATTGAAGAGGCAGAGACCTAGGCTCCACCCTAGGCGGTTGCAGAAACGGGAAGAGGAGGGAGGGAGGACAGAACGGGCACAGAGGCCTAGAGGCTTGAAGGCAGATTAAAGCAGCCTGAAGGCAGCCTGAAGCACACAGGGTGGAGAAAAGACTTTTACGTTGTCTTAAAGTCCATCCTCCAGATTAATGATTCGGACCTGGATGGGGTGGCCCTTGCCATAGGTGACCTGAGGCCCCCCCTTGTCTAAAGTATCCAGGACTTTACGCTGGCTAACTTTCCTCGTGGGATGTGGAGGACTGAATACTGTGCTCCGATGTCGACAAGGAAGTCAACAGGGTCCCCTCCACTTTAAGAGTAACCCTTGGCTCGGGGAGAGGGTCCTAACCCCGACTCCCCTAATCACTTAGTTCACCTAGCTCTAAGAATTTTACTCGATTAGCCTTGCTTTTCTTCCCAGAGACCCCCTTCGGACATTCTTGGGCCCAATGCCCTATCTCCTTGCAGCATGCACACTCATCTTTCTGCAGCCTCTGCTTCCCCCCACCTCTGGTGGTTCCTTTACCTCCTTTTGAGTCATCAGCCAGTTGCCAGAGACGACGGTCTCCTTCCTCAGGATGGTCGGCAATGGTAGCTAGTAGTATTCTTACAAGGTCTCGTGTCTGTTAGCTGCTGGCAGCCTCCATGGTGTGAGCCTGCCTATCCTCAGGAGGCTCCCAGTTGTTGTATACTTTTCGGCTCTTACCAGCAAATCCTACAGACTTTTTTTCTCCCAGTCTGCATATTTTCTGTCATTTCCTTCTGATGTCTGCGGCGGATTGATTTACAAAGGCCATGATAGGAACTGTCTTGCTTTCCAGAGCCTCTGGATCCATAGGGTTACAGGCACAGAACACCTCCATGATTCATTCCAAAAAGGCTGTCAGGGACTCATCCTTTCTCTGTTGTATGTTCCCCACCTTGGCCAGATTGGTTGGCTTTCTAGTAGCCATTCGGAGACCCCCCATTAGAGTGGCGGTAGACCCGGAGCCTCTCCTTACTGTCTGCGGTTTTAAAATCCCACTCGGGCCGAGTTAAGGGGAATGAGTTATCTATCTGTGCCTAGTTTGTGGTGGGATTCCCGTCTGCACCTGGAACTAGTTTTTAGGCCTCATCGAGGATACTTTTCCTATCCTTAATCGTGAACAGGACCTGCAAAAGCTGCTGGCAGTCATCCCATATGGGCTGATGGGTAAAGAGAACAGAATCTAAGAAATCAATAAGCCCTGCCAGTTTTTCTAAAAACTTTGGATTAGCTTGAGTCCGCCACACAATGCTCCACAGAATGACACACACAAAAACAGAAAAACAGAGGGCCCCTAGAAACAATCCCGACGGTTTCTCTCACAAGCAGCCCCTTCAGGCCCTTGGCGGAAACCTCCCGAAGGCTTCCCTCACAAGCAGCCCCTCAGGCCCTTGGCGGAAACCTCCCGACGGCTTCACTCGCAAGCAGCCCCTTCAGGCCCTTGGCGGAAACCTCCCGACGGCTTCCCTCGCAAGCAGCCCATTCATGTTCTTGGCGCAAACCTCCAGACGGGGTGAGGGACGTCTCCCTACACTCCCCACCAGCTACCCTCCAGCGCATCCGCCTAGGTTCTTTGCAGGTCCTTCAGAAAATGAGCTCACACAGAAGAGACAGACAACAGACAGACATTGACCATGGTCAGTCAGGCTCTTCGGGTCCGGAGTCCCTCGGGGGTTTTGGAGTATCCTGGACGAGCCCCCATATGTTATGCCCAGAATTCGGGGACCCCAAGAACCACCAGGGAGCCGAGTCCCATGTAAGAACAAAGAGCCTTTATTCGAGCTAGCTCGAGCTCAATCTCCTACCGCACCGACGCAGCATTCGGTCGAGAGAGAGACAGGGTTTCCCAAGGTGCAAGAGTTTTAAAGGAGTAGTGGGAAGGGTGATGGTCGTGGCCCTAGCCGATTGGCTCAGGTCAGGGTCCTATTCCCTTCCAAGGCGGGAAACAGTTGTCTCTAGCTTTCAAGGCAGGAAACAGGTGTCTCTATTTGGGTGGATACGGGTGCTCTAAGGATTGGTCCCAGCTGGTCTGGTGACAAGTGGAATCTTATTAATTGTTCCCGGCTGGTCTATTGACCAGTGGCTCCTAATTGATTTGATCCTAGTCTTTTGGAATCCCGAGTAGCCCTGACAGCACCGCAAGTTCAATGAAAGGCCACCTTGGCAGGTTTTGCGGTAAAAGCTGAGGGCCACGTAAGTGGCCTGCAGCTCCCCTAGGCTCTTTGCCCACCCTTCCCGCCAGTTGGCTGTGCGGGCCTCCCGGTGACCTCCTGTGACCGGAGAACTCGGAAGCGTAAACTCTGCGCATCCCAAACAGGACACAGAACAAAACAGTGATTCGGGGTGCTGTCAGGACCGGTGTCGGGGTTCAGAAGGTCACGTTTGCCAGGCTATGATAGGAACAAGCAGGTGCGCCCAGGGCGCTCTGTTCCAGGGAGCTTGGCATGGTGTGGCGTGGCGACGTCCATCCATCCGACGGCCCCAGCAGGCGGCAGGGTCGGCGGTGTCCACATCCAAACCGAGCCAATGTGGCTGTCTCCATGCAGAGCTCCCTCGAGTCGGACATGCTCGTGGGGGGACGTGGAGGTGACGGTGGCCTTGTGGGAGGAGCGCGGCACCAACACATGTCACCAAAACAGGGACTGAACCCTTTGGGATGACAGAACACGAACATCAGGAACCGAGCTTGGGCTGAGAGGGGACCCAGGTCCCACTAATTGGGCCCGGAAGGAGAACATGGGGCTCCCTTCCCTCGGCCTGAGTCTGGAAGACCAGTCACGACAGTTTGGGAAGGGTTAGATGCGGGGCCAGCTCGGATATGGTGGGGGTGTTAGGGAGGTCGTCTAGGGACTGACACCAGCAGGGGCGTGAAAGGCAAGAGAGGGCCATTAGCGGGGGCTGGAGGGGCGGCTCAGGTCAAGGAAATAGTCAGAAAGGTCATGAAGGATAAAGGAGTCCAGAAACCCTGTGTGACTGTGGTGTGGGTGTGTTGGGCATGTGTGGCATATGTGTGTGTTGTTTGTCACAAATGTTTTCTGTGCGGTGGGTTGCGTGTGAATGTGTGGTGTGTGAGAGACTCGATGGACGTGTCCGCACAGGTGTCTCGTGCTGGACCCGGCCCCCTTAGGTGCCCTGGGCACATGGATTCGAGGGCAGCAGATCCCTCACTGCCTCCCGACTCAGGAGGGGAAAAGAAGTGAGATGGCCAAATGGGGGCCTTGGAAACCTCCTGCACTTGATAGTTGATATCCTGAGCGGGGAGAGGCCTCTCAGGGCCACATGCGCCTCACACATGCCTCTTCCTCCACCTCGGCCTTGGTGGGACCTCAAAGGGAGGGGGCAGGCTAGGGCGGTGGTGTCCGACCTGACCTGGAGGGAGCGTGCCAGCCTGGGCTCCCAGTGGGTGCATCATCACGGGGAACTTTAGGATCGACATCCTTCGTGAAGAAGGAATTTGAGGGCCAGGACACACCGGGGGTTCACTGAAAGTTCGCCTTGGGAGGTATTGTGGTCAAAGCTGAGGGCCACGTAGGTGGCCTGCAGCACACTTAGGCTCTTTGCCACCCAGCCTGCCAGTTGGCTGCGGGGGCCCCCGGGGGTCGGGGGGCGGCCCGGCTTTATGAGGCAGGCTGGACTCCATTGCTGCCATAGCAACGTTTTGTTGCTCCTTACTTAGGCCTAAGCCTGCGGCTTTCTTTCCTGCCTGGAGTATGACCAGGAATGAAGTGGAGCGGTTTCTGTCTCCCGTGGGATACGTGTCTCCTTCTTCTCCTGTGACCCGAGAACTCGGAATCGTGACTTCTGCGCATCCCAAGCAGGACACAGAACAAAACAGAGATTCGGGGCACTGTCAGGACCGGTGTCGGGGTTAAGAAGGTAACGTTTGCCATGCTGTGATAGGAACTGGGAGGTGCACCCAGGGCGCCCTGTTCCAGGGAGCTTGGCGTCGTGTGGCATTGCGGCCTTCATCATTCTGTCGTCCCCGACAGGCGGCAGGGTCTGCGTTGTCCACATCCACACCGGGCCAGTGCGACAGCCTCCGCGCAGAGCTCCCTCGAGTTGGACATGCTCGTTGTGGGGACGTGGAGGTGACGTTGGCCTTGTGGGAGCAACAAGGGACTAACACACCTCACCAAAACAGGGACTGAACCCTTAGGGATGACGGAACACGAACGTCAGGAACCGAGCTTGGGCTGAGAGGGGACCAGGCCCCACCAATTTGGCCCAGGAGGGAGACCATGGGGCTCCCTTCCCTCGGCCTGAATCTGGAGGCCAGTCCCGGCAGTAGACGAGAGCCCAGCTCGGATCTGGTGGGGGTGTTAGGGAGGTCGTCTAGAGACTGACACCAGCAGAGTCTTGAAAGGCAAGAGAGGGCAATTAGCGGTACGTGGAGAGGCGGTTCCAGGCCAACAAAATAGCCTAGAAAGGTTATGAAGGAGAAAGGATTCCGGAAAACCTGTGTGCCTGTGGTGTGTGTGCTGTGGTGTGTGTGCTGCGGTGTGGGTGTGTTGCGAGTGTGTGGTGTATATGTGTGGCATGTCACAAATGTGTTCTGTGTGGTGGGTTGCGTGTGCATGTGTGGTGTGTGAGCGTGTGGATGGACGTGTCCGCACAGGTGTCTCATGCGGGCCACCCACACGTAGCCTGGGCACGTGTTTTTTGGGGCAGCAGATCCCTCACTTCCCCCCGACTCAGGAGGGGAACAGGATGTTAGATGGCCAAATGGGGGCCTTGGAAAGCTCCTGCACTTGATAGTTGAGATCCTGAGCGGGGAGTGGCCCATCAGGGCCACATGCCCCTCTCCCTCGACTCTTCCTCCACCTCGGCCTTGGTGGGACCTCCAAGGGAGGGGACAGGATCATAGCGGTGGTGTCTGACCTGATCTGGAGGGAGGTTGCCAGCCTGGGCTCCCAGTGGGTGCATCATTATGGGGGACTTTGGGATGGACATTCTGCGTGAATCAGGAAGTTGAGGGCCAGGGCCCACCACAGGTAAACTGAAAGGCCACCTTGTGAGGTGTTTCGGTCAAAGCTGTGGGCCACGGAAGTGGCCGACAGCACCCTTAGGATCTTTGCCTACCCTGACTAACAGTTCGCTGCGGGGGTCCCCGGGTGGGGCAAGGGGTGACCTCGGCTTTATGAGTCAGGCTAGACTCCATTGCTGCCATAGCAAGGTTTTGTTGCTCCTCAGTTAGGCGCAAACCTGCAGCTTTCTTTCCTTCCAGGAGTGTGACCAGGAATGTAGTTGAGCGGTTTCTGTCTCAGGTGGGGTGCGTGTCCCTTCTTCTCCTGTGACCGGAGAACTGAGAATTGTAACCTCTGTGCATCGAAAGCAGTACAAAGAACAAAACAGAGATTCGGGCCACTGTCAGTACCGGTATCGGGGTTCAGAAGGTAACGTTTGCCAGGCTGTGATAGGAACAGGGATGTGCACCCAGGGCGCCTTGTTCCAAGGAGCTTGGCGTCGTGTGGTGTGCCGGCTTCCATCATACCTACGGCCCCGGCAGGCGGCAGGGTCGGCGGTGTCCATAGCCACACTGGACCAGAGTGGCAGCATCCTCGAAGATCTCCCTCGAGTCGGCCATGCTCTTGGTGCGGACGTGGAGGTAACGTTGGCCTTGTGGGAGCAGCGCGGCACCAACACATCTCACTAAAACAGGGACTGAACCCTTAGGCATGACTGAACACGATCATCAGGAACTGAGCTTGGGCTGAGAGGGGACCCAGGCCCAACCAAGTGGGCCCAGGAAGGAGTACATGGGGTTCCCTTCCCTCTGCCTGAGTCTTGAGGACCAGTCCCGGCAGTTTGGGAAAGAGTAGACACGGGCCCAGCTCGGATCTGGTGGGGGTGTTAGGGAGGTCGTCTAAAGACTGACACCAGCAGGGTCTTGAAGGCAAGAGAGGGCCATTAGCGGTTCGTGGAGAGGCGGCTCCAGGCCAACGAAATAGCACAGAAAGTTTATGAAGGAGAAAGAATTCCGGAAAACCTGTGTGCCTGTGGTGTGTGTGCTTGTGGTCTGTGTGCCTGTGGTGTGGGTGTGTTGCGCGTGTGTGGTGTATGTGTGTGTGGTATGTCCCAAATATGTTCGGTGTGGTGGGTTGCGTGTGCATGTGTGGTGTGTGAGCATGTGGATGGACGTGTCCGCACAGGTGTCTCGTGCGGACCACCCACACGTGTCCTGGGCACGTGGTTTCTTGGGCAGCAGATCCCTCACTGCTCTCGGACTCAGGAGGGGAACAGGATGTGAGATGGCCAAATGGGTGTCTTAGAAAGCCCCAGCACTTGATAGTTGAGACCCTGAGCCGGGAGAGGGCCCTCAGGGCCACATGCCCCTTTCCCTCGCCTCTTCCTCCACCTCGGCCTTGGTGTGACCTCCCAGGGAGGGGGCAGGCTCATTGCTGTGGTGTCCGACCTGACGTGGAGAAGCGTGCAAGCCTGGGCTCGCAGGGGGTGGATCATCACGGGGAACTTAGGATCCACATCCTCCGTGAAGCAGGAAGATGAGGGCCAGGACCCACGGAAGGTTCAATGAAAGGCCACCTTGGGAGGTGTTGTGGTCAAAGCTGAGGGCCACGTAAGTGGCTGCAACACCCCTAGTCTCTTGGCCCACCCTGCCCGCCTGTTGGCTGCGGGGGCCTCCGGGTGGAGGGGGGCAGCCCCTGCTTTTTCAGGCACGCTGGACTCCATGCTGCCATAGCAACGGGTTTGTTGCTCCTCCGTTAGGCCCGAGCCTGCGGCTTTGTATCCTGCCTGGAGTGTGATCAGGAAAGGAGTGGAGCGGTATTTGTCTCCCGTGGAGGTAGGTGTCTCCTCCTTCACCTGTGACAGGAGAGCTCGGAAGCGTAAGTCTGGGCATCCCAAGCAGTTCACAGAACAAAACAGTGATTTGGGGCGATGTCAGGACAGGTATCCGGGTTCAGAAAGTCACGTTTCCCAGGCTGTGATAGGAACAAGGAGGTGCGCCCAGGGCGCCCTGTTCCAGGGAGCTTGGCGTGGTGTGGCATGGCGAAGTCCATCCTTCCGACGGCCCCGGCAGGCGGCAGGCACGGAGGTGTCCACATCAACACCGGGCCAGTGCGGTAGCCTCCGCACAGAGCTCCCTCGAGTCGGCCATGCTCGTGGTCGGGACGAGAAGGTGGCGTTGGCCTTGTGGGAGCAGAGCGGCACCAACACATCTCACCAAAACAGGTACTGAACCCGTAGAAATGACGGAACACGAACGTCAGGAACCGAGGTTGGTCTGAGAGGGGACCCAGGCCCCACCAGTGCGCCCAGAAGGGAGTGGTCTCCTTTCCCTCGGCCTGAATCTTGAGGACCAGTCTTGGCAGTTTGGGAAGGAGTAGACGCGGGCCCTGATCGGATATGGGGGGGGGTGTTAGGGAGGTCGTCTAGAGACTGACACCAGCAGGGACTTGAAAGGCAGGAGAGGGCCATTAGTGGTGGGTGGAGAGGCGGTTCCAGGCCAACGAAATAGCACAGAAATGTCCTGAAGGAGAATGGAGTCCTGAAACCCTGTGTGCCGGTGGTGTGTGTGCTTGTGGTGTGTGTGCCTGTGGTGTGGGTGAGTTGCGCGTGTGTGGTGTATGTGTGTGTGGTATGTCCCAAATGTGTTCTGTGTGGTGGGTTGTGTGTGCACGTGTGATGTGTGAGCGTGTGGATGGACGTGTCTGCAGAGGTGTCTCGTGCGGGCCACACACACATGACCTGGGAACGTGGTTTCAGGGGCAGCAGATCCCTCATTGCCCCCCGACTCAGGAGGGGAACAGGATGTGTGATGGACAAATGTGGGCCTTGGAAAGCTCTTGCACTTGATAGTTGAGACCCTGATCCTTGACAGTCCCCTCAGGGCCACATGCCCCTCATCCCCGCTTCTTCCTCCACCTCGGCATTGGTGGGACCTCTGAGGGAGGAGGCAGGCTAGGTCCGTTTTGTCCCACCTGACCTGGAAGGAGCGTGCCAGCCTGGACTCCCAGGGGGTGAATCAACACGGGGAACTTTGGGATCGACATCCTGCCTGAAGCAGGAAGTTGAGGGCCAGGACCCACCGCAGGTTCAATGAAAGGCCACCTTGGGAGGTGTTGCGGTCAAAGCTGAGGGCCACGGAGGTGGCCTGCAGCACCTCTAGGTTCTTTGCCCACCCTGCCCACCCGTTGGCTGCAGGGGCCCCCTGGGTGGAGAGGGGCAGACCCGGCTTTATGAGGCACGCTGGACTACAATGCTGCCATAGCAACTGGTTTTGTTGCTCCTCAGTTAGCCCGAGCCTGGGGCTTTCTCTCCTGACTGGAGTGTGACCAGGAAGGTAGTGGAGATTTTTCGTCTCCCGTGTAGGTAGGTGTCTCCTGCTTCCCCTGTGAGCGGAGAAATCAGAAGCGTAAACTCTGCGCATCCCAAGCTGGACACAGAACAAAACAGTGATTCGGGGCGCTGTCAGGACCGGTGTCGGGGTTCAGAAAGTCACGTTTGCCAGGCTGTGATAGGAAAAAGCAGGTGCGCCCAGGACGCCCTGTTCCTCGGAGCTTGCCTTCGTGTGGCGTGGCGACGTCCATACTTCCGACGGCCCTGGCAGGCGGCAGGGTCTGGGTATCAACAGCCACACCGGGCCAGTGCGGCAGCCTCCGCGCAGAGCTCCCTCGAGTAGGCCAAGCTCGTGGTCGGAACGTGGAGGTGACGGTGGATTTGTGGGAGCAGCGCGGGACCAACATATCTCACCAAAACAGGGACTGAACCCTTAGGGATGACGCAACACGAACGTCAGGAACTGAGCTTGGGATGAGAGGGGACCCAGGCCCCACCAATGGACCCAGGATTGAGACCATAGGGCTCCGTTCCCTCGGCCTGAGTCTGGAGGACCAGTCCTGGCAGTTTGAGAAGGAGTAGACGTGGGCCGAACTCGGATCTGGTGCGGGTGTTAGGGAGGTCGTCTAGGGACTGACACCAGCAGGGGCTTGAAAGGAAAGAGAGGGCCGTTAGCGGGGACTGGAGAGGCGGCTCAGGGCAAGGAAATAGCACAGAAATGTCATGAAGGAGAAAGGAGTCCAGAAACCCTGTGTGCCTCTGGTATAGGTGTGTTGCGCGTGTGTGGAGTATGGGTGTGTAGTATGTCACAAATGTGTTCTATGCGGTCGGTTGCGTGTGCATGTGTGGTGTGTGAGTGTGTCTATGGACGTGTCCGCACAGGTGTCACGTGTGGCCCCCGGCGCCCTCACGCGCCCTGGGAACGTGTTTTCAGGGGTAGCAGATCCCTCACTGCCCCCCAACTCAGGAGGGGAATAGGATGTGAGATTTCCAAAATGGGGCCTTGGAAAGTTCCTGCACTTGATAGTTGAGACCCTGAGCGGGAAGAGTCCCCTCAGGGCCACATGCCCCTCACACCCAACTCTTCCTCCACCTTGGCCTTGGTTAGACCTCCGATTGAGGGGACAGGCCAGGGCAGTGGTGTCCGACCTGACCTGTAGGGAGCGTGCCAGCCTGGGCTCCCAGTGGGTGCATAATCACGGGGAACTTTGGGATTGACATCCTGCGTGAAGCAGGAAGTTGAAGGCCAGGACCCACCGCGGGTTCATTGAAAGGCCACCTTGGGAGGTGTTGTGGTCAAAGCTGAGGGCCACGTAGGTGGCCTGCAGAACCCTTAGGCTCTTTGCTCACCCTGCCTCCCAGTTGGCTGCGTGGGATCCCGGGTGGGGCGGGGGGCGGCCCCAGCTTTATGAGGCACGCTGGACTCCATTGCTGCCATAGCAACGGGTTTTGTTGCTCCTCAGTTAGGCCCAAGCCTGTGGCTTTCTATCCTGCCTGGAGTATGACCAGGAAAGTAGTGGAGCAGTTTCTGCCTCCCGTGGAGGTAGGTGTCTCCTTCTTCCTCTGTGAACGGAGAACGCGGAAGCGTAAACTCTGCCCATCCCAAGCAGGACACAGAGCAAAACAGAGATTCGGGGCACTTTAAGGACCGGTGTCGTTCACGGTCTAATGTCTAAGGACCGGTTCAGAAGGTCACGTTTGCCAGGCTGTGACAGGAACAGGCATGTGCGCACCGGGTGCCCTTTTCCAGGGGCTTGGCGTGGTGTGGCGTCGCGACGGCCATCCTTCCGACGGCCCCGGCAGGTGGCAGGTCTGCGGTGTCCACAGTCCACACCGGACCAGTGCGGAAGCCTCCGTGCAGACCTCCCTTGAGTCAGCCATGCTCGTGGTGGGGACGTGGAGGTGACGGTGGCCTTCTGGGAGCAGCGCGGCACCAACACATCTCACCAAAACAGGGACTGTACCCTTAGGGATGACGGAACACGAACGTCAGGAACCGAGCTTGGGCTGAGAGGGGACCCAGGACCCACCAAGTGGGCGCAGAAGGGAGTGGTCTCCCTTCCATCGGCCTGAGTCTGGAGGACCAGCCCTGGCAGTTTGGGAAGGAGTAGACGCGGGCCCAGCTCGGATCTGGTGCGGGTGTTAGGGAGGTCGTCTAGAACTGACACGAGCAAGGTCTTGAAAGGCAAAAGAGGGCCACTAGCGGTGCGTGGAGAGGCGGCTCCAAGCAAACGAAATAGCACGGAAATGTTATTAAGGAGAAAGGATTCCGGAAAACCTGTGTGCCTGTGGTGTGTGTGCTTGTGGTGTGAGTGCCTGTGGTGTGGGTGTGTTGTGCATGTGTGGTGTATGTGTGTGTGGTATGTCACAAATATGTTCTGTGTGGTGGCTTGCGTGTGCATGTGTGGTGTGTGAGCATGTGGAAGATCGTGACCGCAAAGGTGTCTCATGCGGGCCATCCACACGTGCCTTGGGCACGTGGTTTTGGGGCAGCAGATCCCTCACTGCCCCCCGACTCAGGAGGGGAACAGGATGTGAGATGGACAAATGGGAGCCTTGGAATATTCCTGCACTTGATGATTGAGACTCTAAGCGGGGAAAGGCCCCTCAGGGCCACATGACCCTCTCCCTCGCCTCTTCCTCCAACTCGGCCTTGGTGGGACCTCCAAGGGAGGGGGCAGGCTCATAGCGGTGGTGTCTGACCTGACCTGGAGGGAGCTTGCAAGCTGGGCTCCCAGTGGGTGCATCATCACGGGGAACTTTGGGATGGACATCCTGCGTGAAACAGGAAGTTGAGGGCCAGGGCCCACCGCAGGTAAACTTAAAGGCCACCTTGTGAGGTGTTTCGGTCAAAGCTCTCGGCCACGTAAGAGGCCGGCAGCACCCTTAGGCTCTTTGCCCACCCTGCCTGCCAGTTGGCTGCGGGGGCCCCCGGGTGGGGCGGGGGTGACCTCGGCTTTATAAGGCAGGCTAGACTCCATTGCTGCCATAGCAAGGTTTTGTTGCTCCTCAGTTAGGCGCAAGCCTGCGGCTTTCTTTCCTTCCAGAGTGTGACCAGGAATGTAGTTGAGCGGTTTCTGTCTCCCATGGGGTGCGTGTCCCTTCTTCTCCTGTGACCGGAGAACTCAGAAGTGTAACCTCTGCGCTTCCAAAGCAGTACACAGAACAAAACCGAGATTCGGGCCACTCTCAGTACCGGTATCGGGATTCAGAAGGTAACGTTTGCCAGGCTGTGATAGGAAGAGTGAGGTGCGCCCAGGGTGCCCTGTTCCAGGGAGCTTGTCGTTGTGTGGCGTGGCGGCTTCCATCATACCAACGGCCCCGGCAGGCGGCAGGGTCTGCAGTGTCCACAGCCACACGGGGCCAGTGCGGCAACCTCCTCGCAGAGCTCCCTCAGGTCGGCCATGCTCGGTGTGGGAAGTGGAGGTGACGTTGGCCTTGTGGGAGAAGCGCGGCACCAACACATCTCACCAAATCAGGGACTGAACCCTTAGGGATGACGGAACACGAAGGTCATGAACCGAGCTTGGGCTGAGAGGGGACCCAGGCCCAAACAAGTGGGCCCAGGAAGGAGACCATGGGGCTCCCTTCCCTCTGCCTGAGCCTTGAGGTCCAGCCCTGGCAGTTTGGGAAGGAGTAGATGTGGGCCCAGCTCAGATCTGGTGGGGGTGTTAGGGAGGTCGCCTAGGGACTGACACCAGCAGGGTCTTCAAAGGCAAGAGTGGGCCATTAGCAGTGCGTGGAGAGGCGGCTCCAGGCCAACGAAATAGCACAGAAAGTTTATGAAGGAGAAAGGATTCCGGAAAACCTGTGTGTCTGTGGTGTGTGTGCTCCTGTGGTGTCTTCCTGAGGTGTGGGTTGTTGCTCGTGTGTGGTGTATGTGTGTGGTATGTTACAAATGTGTTCTGTGTGGTGGTTTGCGTGTGCATGTGAGGTATGTGAGCATGTGGATGGACCAGTCCGCACAGGTGTCTCATGCGGGCCACCCACACGTGCCCTGGGCACGTGGTTTTTGGGGCAGCAGGTCCCTCACTGCTTCCGGACTCAGGAGGGGAACAGGATATGAGGTGGCCAAATGGGGGCCTTGGAAAGCTCCTGCAATTGATAGTTGAGACCCTGAGCTGGGAGAGGCCCCTCAGGGCCACAATCCCCTCACCCCGGCCTCTTCCTCCACGTCGGCCTTGGTGGGATCTCCGAGGAAGGGGGCTGGCTCAGGGCGGTGGTGTCCGACGTGACCTGGAGGGAGCGTGCCAGCCTGGGCTCCCAGTGGGTGCATCATCACCGGGAACTTTGTTATAGACATCCTGCGTGAAGCAGGAATTTGAGGACCAGGACCCACCGTGGGTTCACTGAAAGGCCACCTTGGGAAGTGTTTCGGTCAAAGCTGAGGGCCACGTAGGTGGCCTGCAGCACCCTTTGGCTCTTTGCCCACCCTGCCTGCCAGTTGGCTGCGTGGGCCCCCGGGTGGGGCGGGGGGCGGCCCCGGCTTTATGATTCAGGCTGGACTCCATTCCTGCCATAGCAACGATTTGTTGCTCCTCAGTTATGCCCAAGCCAGCGGCTTTCTATCCTGCCTGGAGTGTGACCAGGAGGGTAGTGGAGCGGTTTCTGTCTCCCATGGGATACGTGACTCTTTCTTCTCCTGTGACCGGAGAACACGGAATCGTAAACTCTGCGCATCCCAAGCAGGACACAGAACAAAACAGAGATTCGGGGCAGTGTCAGGACCGGTGTCGGGGTTCAGAAGGTCATGTTTGCCAGGCTGTGATAAGAACAGGGAGGTGCGCCCAGGGCGCCCTGTTCCAGGGAGCTTGGCGTCGTGTGGCTTGGCGGCTTCCATCATACCGACGGCCCCGGTAGACGGCAGGGTGTGCGGTGTCCACAGGCACACCGGGCCAGTGCGGCAGCCTCCGCGCAGAGCTCCCTTGAGTCGGCCATGCTCGTGGTGGGGACGTGGAGGTGTTGTTGGCCTTGTGGGAGCAGCGCGGCACCAACACATCTCACCAAAACAGGGACTGAACCCTTAGGATGACGGAACACGAACGTCAGGAACCGAGCTTGAGCTGAGAGGGGACCCGGGCCCCACCAAGTGAGCACAGGAAGGAGAACATGGGGCTCCCTTCCCTCTGCCTGAGTCTTGAGGACCAGTCCCGGCAGTTTGGGAAAGAGTAGACATGGGCCCAGCTCCGATCTGGTGGGGGTGTTAGAGTGTTGGTCTAGAGACTGACACCAGCAGGGTCTTGAAGGCAAGAAAGGGCCTTTAGCGGTACGTGGAGAGGCGGCTCAAGGCCAACGAAATATCACAGAACGTTTATGAAGTAGAAAGTATTCCGGAAAACCTGTGTGCCTGTGGCGTGTGTGTTTGTGGTGTGTGTGCCTTTGGTGTGGGTGTGTTGCGCGTGTGTGGTGTATGTGTGTGTGGTATGTCCCAAATGTGTTCCGTGTGGTGGGTTGCGTGTGCATGTGTGGTGTGTGAGCGTGTGGATGGACGTATCCGCACAGGTGACTCGTGCGGGACACCCACACGTGTCCTGGGCACGTGGTTTCTGGGGCAGCAGATCCCTCACTGCTCTCGGACTCAGGAGGGGAACAGGATGTGAGATGGCCAAATGGGAGCCTTAGAAAGCCCCTGCACTTGATAGTTGAGACCCTGAGCCGGGAGAGGGCCCTCAGTGCCACATGCCCCTTTCTCTCGCCTCTTCCTCCACCTCGGTATTGGTGGGACCTCTGAGGGAGGTGGCAGGCTAGGTCCGTTGTGTCCCACCTGACCTGGAAGGAGCGTGCCAGCCTGGACTCCCAGGGGGTGAATCATCACGGGGAACTTAGGATCCACATCCTTCGTGAAGCAGGAAGTTGAGGGCCAGGACCCACCGCAGGTTCAATGAAAGGCCACCTTGGGAGGTGTTGCAGTCAAAGCTGAGGGCCACGGAGGTGGCCTGCAGCACCTCTAGGCTCTTTGCCCACCCTGCCCGCCGGTTGGCTGCAGGGGCCCAATGGGTGGAGCGGGGTGGACCCGGCTTTATGGGGCGCCCTGGACTCCATTGCTGCCATAGCAACTGGTTTTGTTGCTCCTCAGTTAGCCCGAGCCTGCGGCTTTCTCTCCTGACTGGAGTGTGACCAGGAAGGTAGTGGAGAGTTTTTGTCTCCAGTGTAGGTAGGTGTCTCCTGCTTCCCCTGTGAGCGGAGAAATTGGAAGCGTAACCTCTGTGCATCAAAAGCAGGACACAGAACAAAACAGTGATTCGGGGTGGTGTCAGGACCAGTGTCGGGGTTCAGAAAGTCACGTTTGCCAGGCTGTGATAGGAAACAGCAGTTGCGCCCAGGACGCCCTGTTCCTCGGAGCTTGCCTTCGTGTGGTGTGGCGACGTCCATACTTCCGACGGCCCCGGCAGGCGGCAGGGTCTGGGTATCAACAACCACACCGGGCCAGTGCGGCAGCCTCCGCGCAGAGCTCCCTCGAGTCGGCCAAGCTGGTGGTCGGAACGTGGAGGTGACGGTGGATTTGTGGGAGCAGCGCGGGACCAACACATCTCACCAAAACAGGGACTGAATCCTTAGGGATGACGGAACACGAACGTCAGGAACCGAGCTTGGGCTGAGAGGGGACCCACGCCCCACCAATGGACCCAGGATGGAAACCATAGGGCTCCCTTTCCTCGGCCTGAGTCTGGAGGACCAGTCCCGGCAGTTTGAAGAGTAGACGTGGGCCGAGCTCGGATCTGGTGGGGGTGTTAGGGAAGTCGTCTAGGGACTGACACCAGCAGGGGCTTCAAAGGAAAGAGAGGGCCATTAGCGGGGACTGGAACGGCGGCTCAGTGCAAGGAAATAGCACAGAAATGTCATGAAGGAGAAAGGAGTCCAGAACCCTGTGTGCCTGTGGTGTAGGTGTGTGCGCGTGTGTGGAGTATGGGTGTGTGGTACGTCACAAATGTGTTCTGTGTGGTGGGCTGCGTGTGCATGTGTGGTGTGTGAGCGTGTGGAAGGACGTGTCCGCAAAGGTGTCTCGTGCGGGCCACCCACACGTGCCCTGGGCACGTGGTTTTGGGGCAGCAGATCCCTCATTGCCCCCCGACTCAGGAGGGGAACAGGATGTGAGATGGACAAATGGGGGCCTTAGAAAGTTCCTGCACTTGATAGTTGAGACCCTGAGCGGGGAGAGGCCCCTCAGGGCCACATGCCCAATTCCCTCGCCTTTTCCTCCACCTCGTCCTTGGTGGGACCTCCAAGGGAGGGGGCAGGCTCATTGCTGTGGTGTCCGACCTGACCTGGACGGAGCGTGCAAGCCTGGGATCCCTGGGGGTGGATCATCACGGGGAACTTAGGATCCACATCCTCCGTAGAGCAGGAAGTTGCGGGCCATGACCCACCGCGGGTTCAATGAAAGGCCACCTTGGGAGGTGTTGTGGTCAAAGCTGAGGGCCACGTGTGTGGCTGCAGCACCCCTAGGCTCTTTGCCCACCCTGCCCGCCAGTTCGCTGCGGGGGCCTCCGGGTGGAGGGGGGCAACCACGGCTTTTTTAGGCACGCTGGACTCCATTGCTGCCATAGCAACGGGTTTTGTTGCTCCTCAGTTAGGTCCGAGCCTGCGGCTTTCTATCCTGCCTGGAGTGTGACCAGGAAAGGAGTGGAGCGGTTTCTCTCTCCCGTGGAGTTAGGTGTCTCCTGCTTCACCTGAGACCGGAGAACGCGGAAGCGTAAAGTCTGCGCATCCCAAGCAGGTCACAGAACAAAACAGTGATTCGGGGCGATGTCAGGACCGGTATCCGGGTTCAGAAGGTCACGTTTCCCTGGCTGTGATAGGAACAAGCAGGTGCGCCCAGGGCGCCCTGTTTCAGGGAGCTTGGCGTGGTGTGGCATGGCGAAGTCCATCCTTCCGACGGACCCGGCAGGCGGCAGGGACAGCGTTGTCCACATCAACACCGGGCCAGTGCGGCAGCCTCTGCGCAGAGCTCCCTCGAGTCGGCCATGCTCGTGGTGGGGACGAGGAGGTGGCGTTTTCCTTGTGGGAGCAGAGCGGCACCAACACAGCTCACCAAAACACGGACTGACCCGTAGGAATGACGGAACACGAACGTCAGGAACCGAGCTTGGGCTGAGAGGGGACCCAGGCCCCACCAGGGCGCCCAGAAGGGAGTGGTCTCCCTTTCATCGGCCTGAGTCTGGAGGACCAGTTCCGGCAGTTTGGGAAGGAGTAGACGCGGGCCCAGCTCGGATCTGGTGCGGGTGTTAGGGAGGTCGTTGAGACTGACACCAGCAGGGTCTTGAAAGGCAACAGAGGGCCATTAGCAGTGCGTGGCGAGGCGGCTCCAAGCAAAGAAATAGCACGGAAATGTTATTAAGGAGAAAGGATTCCAGAAAACCTGTGTGCCTCTGGTGTGTGTGTTGTGGTGTGTGTGCCTGTGGTGTGGTGTTTTGCGCATGTGTGGTGTATGTGTTTGTGGTACGTCACAAATGTGTTCTGTGTGGTGGGCTGCGTGTGCATGTGTGGTGTGTGAGCGTGTGGAAGGACGTGTCCGCAAAGGTGTCTCGTGCGGGCCACCCACACGTGCCCTGGGCACGTGGTTTTGGGGCAGCAGATTCCTCATTGCCCCCCGACTCAGGAGGGGAACAGGATGTGAGATGGACAAATGGGGGCCTTGGAAAGTTCCTGCACTTGATAGTTGAGTCCCTGAGCGGGGAGAGGCCCCTCAGGGCCACATGCCCCTCTCCCTCGACTCTTCCTCCACCTCGGCCTTGGTGGTACCTCCGAGGGTTGGGACAGGGTCATTGCCGTAGTGTCCGACCTGACTTGGAGGGAGCGTGCCAGTCTGGGCTCCCAGTGGATGCATCAACACGGGGAACTTTGGGATCGACATCCTGCGTGAAGCAGGAAGTTGAGGGCCAGGATCCACCGCGGGTTCACTGAAAGGCCACCTTGGGAGGTGTTTCGGTCAAAGCTGAGGGCCACGTAGGTGGCCTGCATCACCGTTAGTGTCTTTGCCAACCCTGCCTGCCAGGTCGCTTCCGGGGCCCCTGATTGGGGCGGGGGGCGGCCCCGGGTTTATGAGGCACGCTGGACTCCTTTGCTGCCATAGTAACGTTTTGTTGCTCCTCAGTTAGGCCCAAGCCTGCGGGTTTCTATCCTGCCTGGAGTGTGACCAGAAATGTAGTGGAGCAGTTTCTGTCTCCCGTGGTGGTAGGTGTCTCCTTCTTCTCCTGTGACCAGAGAACTCAGAAAGCGTAACATCAGCGCATCCCAAGAAGGACACAGAACAAAACAGTGATTCGGTACGCTATCAGGACTGGTGTCGGGGTTCAGAAGGTCACGTTTGCCAGGCTGTGATAGGAACTGGGATGTGCGCCCAGGGCGCAATGTTCCAGGGAGCTTGGCGTCGTGTGACGTGGAGGCTTCCATCATACCGATGGCCCCGGCGGCAGGGTCTGCGGTGTCCACAGCCACACCGGGACAGTGTGGTAACCTCCACGCAGAGCTCCCTCGAGTCGGCCATGTGCGTGGTGGGGACGTGGAGGTGACGGTGGCCTTGTGGGAGCAGCGCGGGACCAACACATCTCACAAAAAGAGGGACTGAACCGTTAGGGATGACGGAACACAAACATCAGGAACCGACCTTGGGCTGAGAGGGGACCCAGGCCCCACAAAGTGGGCCCAGAAGGAAGTGGTCTCCCTTCAATCGGCCTGAGTCTGGAGGACCAGTCCTGGCAGTTTGGGAAGCAGTAGACGCGGGCCCAGCTCGGATCTGGTGGGGGTGTTAGGGAGGTCGTCTAGAGACTGACACCAGCAGGGTCTTGAAAGGCAAGAGAAGGCTATTGGCGGTGCGTGGAGAGGCGGCTCCAGGCCAAAGAAGTAGCACAGAAAGGTCATGAAGGAGAAAGGATTCCGGAAAACCTGTGGGCCTATGGTGTGTGTGCTTGTGGTGTGTGTGCCTGTGGTGTGGTTGTGTTGCGAATGTGTGGTGTATGTGTGTGTGGTATATAACAACTGTGATCTGTGTGGTGGGTTGCTTGTGCATGTGTGGTGTGTGAGCATGTGGATGGACGTGTACGCACAGGTGTCTCGTGAGGGCTACCCACAGGTGCCCTGCACATGTCGTTTTTGGGGCAGCAGATCCTTCTCTGCCCCCTAACTCAGGAGAGGAATAGGATGTGAGATGGCCAAATGGGGGCCTCTGAAACTTCCTGCACTTGATAGTTGAGACCCTGAGCGGTGGAGAGGCCCCACATGGCCACATGCCCCTCACCCCCGCCTCTTCCTCCACCTCGGCCTTGGTGGGATCTCTGAGGGAGGGGGCAGGCTCAGGGCGTTGGTGTCCGACCTGACCTGAATGGAGCGTGCCAGCCTGAGTTCCCAGTGGGTGCATCATCACGGGGAAATTTTGGAAGTTGCGGGCCAGGACCCACCGCGGGTTCAATGAAAGGCCACCTTGGGAGGTGTTTCGGTCAAAGCTGAGGCCACGTTAGTGGCCTGCAGCACCCTTAGGCTCTTTGTCCACCGTGCCTGCCAGTTTGCTGTGGGGGCCCCTGGGTAGGGCGGGGGTCGACCCCGGCATTATGAGGCAACCTGGACTCCATTGTTGCCATAGCAACGTTTTGTTCCTTCTCAGTTAGGCCCAAGCCAGCGGCTTTCTACCCTGCCTGGAGTGTGATCAGGAATATAGTGGAGCGGTTTCTGTCTCCCGTGGGGTACGTGTATCCTTCTTCTCCTGTGACTGGAGACTCGAAAGCGTAACCTCTACCCATGCCAAGCAGGACACAGAACAAAAAGTGATTTGGGGCGCTGTCAGGACCGGTGTTGGGGTTCAGAAGGTCACGTTTCCCAGGGTGTGATAGGAACAGGGAGGTGCGCCCAGGGCGCCTTGTTCCAGGGAGCTTGGCGTCGTGTGGCGTGGCGGCTTCCGTCATTAGACGGCTCCTGCAGGCAGCAAGGTCTGCGGTGTCCACAGCCACACCGGGCCAGGGCGACAGCCTCCGCGCAGACCTCCCTCGAGTTGGCCATGCTCGTGGTGGGGACGTGGAGGTGACGTTGGCCTTGTGGAAGCAGCGCGGGACCAACACACCTCACCCAAACAGGGACTGAACCCTTAGGGATGACGGAACACGAACGTCAGGAACTGAGCTTGAGCTGAGAGGGGACCCAGGCCCCACCAAGTGGGCCCAGGACGGAGACCATGGGGCTCCCTTCCCTCTGCCTGAGACTGGAGAACCAGTCCCGGCAGTAGAAGCTGGGGCAGCTCGGATCTTGTGGGAGTGTTAGTGAGGTCGTCTAGAGACTGACACCAGCAGGGTCTTGAAAGGCAACAGAGGGCCATTAACGGTGCGTGGAGCGGCAGCTCCAGTCCAACGAAATAGCACAGAAAGGTTATGAAGGAGAAAGGTTTCCGGAAAACCTGTGTGCCTGTGCTGTGTGTGCTTGTGCTGTTTGTGCCTGTGGTGTGGGTGTGTTGCGCGTGTGTGGTGTATGTGTGTGTGGTATGTCACAAATGTGTTCTGTGACGTGGGTTGAATTTGCATGTGTGGTGTGTGAGCGTGTGGATCGTGGTGTCTGAATGGGTGTCTCGTGCGGGCCACCCACAGGTGCCCTGGGCACGTGGTTTTTGGGGAAGTAGATCCCCCACTGTGCCCCAACTAAAGAGTGGAACAGGATGTGAGATGGCCAAATGTGGGCTTTGGAAAGCTCCTGCACATGATAGCTGAGACCCTGAGTGGGGAGAGTCCCCTCAGGGCCACATGCCCCTCACCCTCGCCTCTTCCTCCGCCTTGGCCTTGGTGGAATCTGTGAGAGAGCGGGTAGGCTCAGGGCGTTGGTGTCCGACCTGACCTGGAGGGAGCGTGCCAGCCTGGGCTCCCAGTGGGTGCATCATCACGGGGAACTTTGGGATCGGCATCCTGCGTGAAGCAGGATGTTGAGGGCCAGGACCCACCGCGGGTTCACTGAAAGTCGACCTTGGGAGGTGTTTTGGTCACAGCTGAGGGCCACGTATGTGGCCTGCAGCACCCTTAGGCTCTTTGCACACCCTGCCTGCCAGTTGGCTGCGGGGGCCCCCGGCTGGGGCGGGGGGCAGACCCGGCTTTATGAGGCAGGCTGGACTCCATTGCTGCCATAGCAACGTTTTGTTGCTCCAGAGTAAGGCCCAAGCCAGCGGCTTTCTATCCTGCCTGGCGTGTGACCAGGAATGTAGTGGAGCGGATTCTGTCTCCCGTGCAGTACGTGTCTCCTTCTTCTCCTGTGACCGGAGAACTCGGAAGGGTAACATCTGCGCATCCCAAGCAGGACATAGAACAAAACAGAGATTCGGGGCACTGTCAGGACCGGTGTCGGGATTCAGAAGGTCACGTTTGCCAGGCTGCTATAGGAACAGGGAGGTGCGCCCAGGGTGCCCTTTTCCAGGGAGCTTGGCGTCGTGTGGCGTGGCGGCCTCCATCATTCCGACAGCCCCGGCAGGCGGCAGGGTCTGCGGTGTCCACAGCCATACCGGGCCAGTGCGGCAGCCTCCTCGAAGAGCTCACTCGTGTTGGCCATGCTCGCTGTGGAGAAGTGGAGGTGACGTTGGCCTGGTGAGAGTAGCGCGGGACCAACACATCTCACCCAAACATGGACTAAACCCTTAGGGATGACGGCACAGGAACGTCAGGAACTGAGCTTGGGCTGAGAGGGGACCCAGGCCCCACCAAGTGGGCCCAGAAGGGAGTGGTCTCCCTTCCCTCGGCCTGAGTCTGCGGGACCAGTTCCCGCAGTTTGGGAAAGAGTAGACGTGGGCCCAGCTCGGATCTGGAGAGGGTGTTAGGGAGGTGGTCTAGAGACTGACACCAGCAGGGTCTTGAAAGGCAAGAGACGGCCATTAGCAATAGGTGGAGCGGCGGCTCCAGGCCAACGAAATAGCACAGAAAGGTCATGAAGGAGAAAGGAGTCCAGAAACCCTGTGTGCCTGTGGTGTGTGTGCTTGTGGTGTGTGTGCCTGTGATGTGGCTGTGTTGCGCGTGTGTGGTGTATGTGTATGCGGCATGTCATTAATGTGTTCTGTGTGGTGGGTTGCGTGTGCATGTGTGGTGTGTGAGCGTGTGGATGTAGGTGTCCGCCTGGTGTCTCGTGCGGGCCACCCACACGTGCCCTGGGCACGTGGTTTTTGGGGCAGCAGATCCCTTATTGCTCCCGGACTCAAGAGGGGAACAGGATGTGAGACGGCCAAATGGGGGCCTTGAAAATTTCCTGCATTTGATAGTTGAGATCCTGAGCGGGAAGAGGCCCCTCACGGCCACATGCCCCTCGCCCGCGCCTCTTCCTCCACCTCGGCCTTGGTGGGATCTCCGAGGGAGGGACCAGGCTCAGGGCGGTAGTGTCCGACCTGACCTGGAGGGAGTGTGCCAGCCTGGGCTCCCAGTGGGTGCATCATCACGGGGAACTTTGGGATCGACATCCTGCGTGAACCAGGAATTTGAGGGCCAGGACCCACTGCTATATCCAGTATTCGGGGACCCAAAGAAACACCAGGGAGCCGAGTCCGATGCAAGAACAAAGGGCCTTTAATCGAGCTAGCTCGAACTCAATCTCCTACCGCACCGAAGAAGCAGCGGGTCGAGAGAGAGAGTTTCCAAAGGTGCAAGAGTTTTAAAGGAGTAGTGGGAAGGCTGATGGTCGTGGCCCTAGCCGATTGGCTGAGGTCAGTGTCCTGTTCCCTTCCAAGGCGGGAACAAGTGTCTCTAGCTTTCAAGTCAGGAAACAGGTGTCTATATTTGGGTGGATACTGGTGCTCTAAGGATTGGTCCCAGCTGGTCTGGAGAGAAGTGGAATCTGATTAATTGGTCCGGGCTGGTCTATTGAGCGGTGGATCCTAATTGTTTTGGTCCTAGTCTTTTGGAACCCCGAGTTGCCCTAACATTCCCCCCTTGTCTTGTGAATTATGGACCCAATCATGGGTCCAGGTGCTTTTCTAACTTGCCCTCTTCTATTACCAGGGATCTGCATTGAGCACGGAGGACCATCAATTAGATGGACGCCACGTGATCCCTGACAAACTGGACCAGCCTGTTGATGATACAGGGCCTGAGGATTAGTAACAGAAGTAGGATGACGAGGGGTCTGGTAAGGGACAAGACGAGGGTAGTGAACTAGGGAGACTGTTAGAATGTTTCGGGGGTGTAAGTATTCTTGACAAACACCGGCAGTGACAAGCAGGGCTAACAGAGTTACCAACATCAGGGGGGTCGAATGTGCCGTATCCTGAGCTTGAGCATGTTGCATTAGTCTTGATTGACGATCCATTGAGTAACAAAGTCCTTTCAGATAGTGGAGAGGTGAGTGTGATGGACCCAGGTTGCCACGCCGTCTACTTTGAAAGCAGTGAGAGTTGTCAGCACCACGATGTAGGGTCCCTTTCAGTACGGCACAAGGGTCTCTCGGCAGTACTTTTTGATGTAGACTCAGTGTCCTGGCTTGTACTAAGGAGGTGTCGGGGTTGGCCAGAGACAACAGGTAAGTTCCCCGAAACGAAAGGAGTTTTGGCAGCTGCTTGGGAATATTCCTTCAAGTCTCTATCATGAGGTAGCATGGCCAGAGTTAATTGGCTCAAATCATCATAGTGAAGCTCTCCAGAAGTTAACTAGCCTCAATTTCTGACCACAGTCCTGACTCCAAACCCACAGCAATAATCACATTCCTGAGGGCCTGGCATCAGTCTAAATAGTTCACAATACATTCTAAATCCTTTAGAGATTTTATTTTCATGATTCTCAAGTATGGCAGCATATGCTGGTTGAATAGGGGAAGACGCTCTGGAGCCACTCTTATTTTTCTATGGCCCGTCTTTTTCAGATTAGGATAAATCTCCAATCAACATAGAGGCCCATTGACCCTATAGCCAGGTGTCCTGGTGACTCTTTCCTGACCGTTGCCTGTCTTAGGTCGCCCCCCACTGTGAGGAGTCTTACCCGTCATTGGCTAACCGGCCCTCCTTCAGAGTCAGACCAGTCATTATGTTCTTGTATTACAACCTGGCATTTGCTTCCAGGGACCCCCATCCACCGATGAGGGTCCCAGTCTAGGGCACTGCCTTAGTGGCCTGAGTCTTTTCCTTAGGTTGTATTACCAGGGCCAGTATCTCTGGTCTCTAACATCTTCTCTTTTTCTGTTGAAATAGATGTTATGCTGCCGCTTAAAATTCTAAAGATAAGAATATTAGAATGGAAACTCTAATATTGATCATCATGGAAACAAAAAGTGAACAAAGTTACAAAAATTGTTATCCAGAACCCCAGAATTATACTCTTTCTCAGGAATGTTTAGTCTTACTATAAATGCAGAGGAGTAACAAACCTATTTTTAGGTCACATGAGAGCATCACTGATCTCCTAGATAACTTGTACTAATGCAATTAGAGAAAATACCATCGGAATAAAATATGTAAGACTAAATTACAAAAGAACATGAGGCCTGGACACAAGCTAAAACAGAGAAAACGTAGCAAGGGTCAAGGAAATCCCTTGACTCTCCACAAGAGCAGTCACCTTATCTGTCAGATTCTCCATTTTGTACCCAAGTAGGAATAGCAGCGCTCTGGTTGGAGTGAGTACTGCTACCACATCTTTAAGGCCGATTGTTATACAAAGAGCATACTCAGGGTCCTGGAGAGTATTATCCTCCATCTCTAGTAGGTAGAGGGCAGTGGAGGCGTCGGAGTGATGTTCCAAAAAAGCGTCTCTACATCTCACTTTGGGTCATCCTTTAAGGAACCGGAGGAGATGGCAGTGGCTTGGTGAGGCTGGACATAGTGCCGTACCAATCTATCAGAAATCCACAGAAGGGAGTCCATGTCCTGTGGAAATACACAAGTATACACTCGCCCCCATCTTAACACTGCATCCTATTATATCTTTTGAAGGTGGCTGTTGTATAAGCAGGGGCATTGTCCGTTTTGATTGCCCTGGAAATTCCCAAGTAGAAAAAGCATAGACAAAGGTGCTGGATCACATCCTTAAAGGCCTCTCCTGCATGTGCCAAGGCAATAACATGAGAAAAGATCCACACACACATGCACGTAGGAGAGTTTACCAAAAGATAGAACATGAGTAACATCCATCTGCCAAAGATCATTAGGCCTCAGGCCTCTAGGGTTCTAATTGACCTTTGCTATAGGCAATTACTAGGTGTGCACCCTTTGTTAGTAAAGTAGCCCGCTGTGCCGAATAAGATGGAACTATCTTTCTAGGTATAAACGGCAGATGTAACCATTTAAAGGTGCCTCATATTAAGCCTCATTAAAGGCCTGCAAAACCAATCTGGTCTTAAAGCTTGATCCACAAACCCCTTGCAATAGGGTGGGTCTATTTTTCATGCCCTAAGGCAAAATTTTCCATTGACACCTCTGAGAAGACTGCTTAACGTTCTCAGAAGGCAGGCCAAAGGCAAATCCAGGACAATCTTCCCGATCTAGGGGAACAGGGAGAAAACATTTGGAACAGCCACAGAAAAAGGGAGGCTATCGAGTATATTGCCAACATTTTCCCAGTCTCTGGATTAAAGGAGGAGAAATTTTAATCCTAATCCTGTGTAGTTTTAAAATCTATGTCTTTAACCATAGTCCTTCCTGACCACACATAAAATACCCCTTTTTAAAGACTTTTCCTTCACGAACCTTCTACGACTTGTCTTTGGCCTTTAGATTTTGTCCAAAGCCATTTCCTTCCAAATAACCAGTATGATTTAGAACAATATTACTTTTTACCTTCAGCAAAAGCATATTTCTATTTCTTATATCCTTCTTTCACATCTCCTACTTTCTTCCATACAGAGTTGTTTTCCTTATTTCCCTCAGTCTTACACTCCCCAGAACTTTAACTGCTAGAAACATTAGTCTTCAGTGAAAACTAAGTAGTAACCAATTGTGAACTCTGTTATATCAGAATTTGTTTGATAGCAACCTTATGAATTCTTTAAGCATAACGTATGTTTTTCAACAGTTCCGAATATCCTTAGAGTTTTGCAACAGGTCCAAAGCACAAATCTACATGCAGTAATTAGTGTTTCAGCTTTTTATCATTATATGGTCAATGAATTAGTCTCAAGTTCTCACGCAAGCCAAACTTTCAACACTTTAGGTTACCAAGAACCCTGAAAGCTATCCCAACATTAATCCACGCAAACCACAAGGCAGACAAAGTTACCCATTACTTTCAGGCTTCCTTTTGCTAACAAATTGGAACAAAGATAACATGAGCTTGCTTGACCTTCAGTAAACCTCAGTAGAACAAAGTTTCACATTTAATACTGATAACTTTAGAGACAGATCCATAAAACTCCTATTTATTTGACCGAGGTGGTATTAAAAGACCCAACGGCCAATGTATAGCATCATATGGCTGCTAGTAAAACCTAGCTCCTTTAACATTGAGAAGTTTTCACTGAGCAATCAAAGACTCAATAAAGTTGAAACCCAAAACATTGGTTTTCCCTTAGAAAGGGAAAAAATCTTTGTTTACATTATCTTATCAGGAGCTGAACAGTCCAAGAAAACTTTGTTTTAAAAGGAGAGTAATGCAGAATTTTAACTTTATACCAGTGTACTTTTGAAATCGCATTCATAATTTTCTCTTGTGGAAACAGTGAGGACATTTAAAAAGGCGTTTGTTTGTTTGTTTGTTTTCTTACAACAATGTAGGGGTGGGGAGCAGAATGCTACCTGAGGCATTGAAGAGGCAGAGACCTAGGCTCCACCCTAGGCGGTTGCATAAAGGGGATGAGGAGGAAGGGAGGACAGAACAGGCACAGAGGCCTAGAGGCTTGAAGGCAGATTAAAGCAGCCTGAAGGCAGCCTGAAGCATAGAGGGTGTAGAAAAGAGTTTTACGTGGTCTTAAAGTCCATCCTCCAGTTTAATGATTCGGACCTGAATGGGGTGGCCCTTGCCATAGGTAACCTGGGGCCCACCTTGTCTGAAAGTATCCAGGAGTTTTCGCTGGCTAACTTTCCTCGTGGGATGTGGAGGACTGAATACTGTGCTCCGATGTCGACAAGGAAGTCAACAGGGGTCCCCTCCAGTATAAGAGTTACCCTGGGCTCGGCGAGAGGGTCCGAACCCCGACTCCCCTAATCACTTAGTTCACCAAGCTCTAAGATTTTTACTCAATTAGCCTTGATTTTCTTCCCAGCGACGCCCCTCAGATATTCTTGGGCCCAATGCCCTATCTCCTTGCAGCATGCACACAGATCTTTCTGCAGCCTATGCTTCCCCCCACCTCTGGTGGTTCCTTTACCTCCTTTTGAGTCATCAGCCAGTTGCCAGAGACGACGGTCTCTTTCCTCAGGATGCTCGGCAATGGTAGCTAGTAGTATTCTGACCAGGTCTCGTGTCTGTTTGCTGCTCGCAGCCTCCATGGTGTGAGCCTGCCTATCCTCAGGAGGCTCCCAGTTGCTGTATACTTTTCGGCTATTACCAGCAAATTCTATAGACTTTTTTTTCTCCCAGTCTGCATATTTTCTGTAATTTCCTTCCGATGTTTGCGGCCGATTGATTTACAAAGGCCATGATAGCAACTGCCTTGCTTTCCAGAGCCTCTGGATCCATAGGGGTACAGGCACAGAACACCTCCATGATTCATTCCAAAAAGGCTGTCAGGGACTCATCCTTTCTCTGTTGTATGTTCCCCACCTTGGCCAGATTGGTTGGCTTTCTAGTAGCCATTCGGAGACCCCCCATTACAGTCTGGCGGTAGACCCGGAGCCTCTCCTTACTGTCTGCGGTTTTAAAATCCCACTCGGGCCGAGTGAAGGGGAATGAGTTCTCTATCTGTGCCTAGTTGGTGGTGGGATTCCCGTCTGCACCTGGAACTAGTTTTTAGGCCTCATTGAGGATTCTTTTCCTCTCCTTAATCGTGAACAGGACCTGCAAAAGTTGCTGGCAGTCATCCCATATGGGCTGATGGGTAAAGAGAACAGAATCTAAGAAATCAATAAGCCCTGCCAGTTTTTCTAAAAACTTTGGATTAGCTTGAGTCCGCCACACAATGCTCCGCAAAGTGACACACACAAAAACAGAAAAACAGAGGGCCGCTAGAAACAATCAGACGGTTTCCCTCACAAGCAGCCCCTTCAGGCCCTTGGCGGAAACCTCCCGAAGGCTTCCCTCACAAGCAGCCCCTTCGGGCCCTTGGCGGAAACCTCCCGACGGCTTCCCTCGCAAGCAGCCCCTTCAGGCTCTTGGCGGAAACCTCCAGACGGGGTGAGGGACGTCTCCCTACACTCCCCACCAGCTACCCTCCAGCGCGTCCGCCTAGGTCCTTTGCCGGTCTTTCAGAAAATGAGCTCACACAGAAGAGACAGACAACAGGCAGACATTGACCATGGTCCGTCAGGCTCTTCGGGTCGGGAGTCCCTCGGGGGTTTTGGGGTATCCCGGACGAGCCCCCATATGTTATGCCCAGAATTCGGGGACCCCAAGAACCACCAGGGAGCCAAGTCCGATGCAAGAACAAAGAGCCTTTAATCGAGCTAGCTCGAGCTCAATCTCCTACCGCACCGACGCAGCAGTGGGTCGAGAGAGAGAGAGATTTTCCCAAGGTGCAAGAGTTTTAAAGGAGTAGTGGGAAAGGTGATGGTCCTGGCCCTAGCCGATTGGCTGAAGTCAGGGTCCTGTTCCCTTCCAAGGCGGGAAACAGGTGTCTCTAGCTTTCAAGGCAGGAAACAGGTGTCTCTATTTGGGTGGATACGGGTGCTCTAAGGATTGGTCCCAGCTGGTCTGGTGAGAAGTGGAATCTGACTAATTTGTCCGGGCTGGTGTATTGAGGGGTGGATCCTAATTGATTTGGTCCTAGTCTTTTGGAATCCCGAGTAGCCCTAACAGCACCGCGAGTTCAATGAAAGGCCACCTTGGGAGGGGTTGTGGTAAAAGCGGAGGGCCACGTAAGTGGCCTGGAGCTCCCCTAGGCTCATTGCCCATCTTGCCCGCCAGTTGGATGCGGGGCCCTCCGGGTGGAGGGGGGTGGCCCCGGCTTTTTGAGGCACGCTGGACTCCATTGCGGCCATAGTAACGGGTTTTGTTGCTCCTCAGTTAGGCCAGAGCCTGCCGCATTCTATCCTGCCTGGAGTGTGACCAGGAAGCTAGTGGAGCGGTTTCTGTCTCCCGAGGAGTTATGTGTCTCCTGCTTCTCCTGTGACAGGAGAACTCGGAAGCGTAAACTCTGCGCATCCCAAGAAGGACACAGTGAAAAACAGAGATTTGGGGCGCTGTCAGGGCCGGTGTCGGGTTCAGAATGTCACGTTTGCCAGGCGGTGATAGGAACCTGATAGGAACCTGTTCCAGGGAGCTTGGCGTGGTGTGGCGTGGCAACGTCCATCATTCCGATGGCCTCGGCAGGCGGCAGGGTCTACGGTGTCCACAGTCACACCGGGCCAGTGCGGAAGCCTCCGCGCAGCTTCCTCGAGTCGGACATACTTGTGGTGGGGAGGTGGAGGTGACGTTGGCCTTGTGGGAGCAGCGAGGGACCAATACATCTCACCCAAACAGGGCTGTACCCTTAGGGATGACGACACACGAACGACAGGAACCGAGCTTGGAATGAGAGGGGACCCAGATCCCACCAATTGGGCCCAGGAGGTAGACCATGGGGCTCCCTTCCCTCGGCCTGAGTCTGGAGGACCAGTCCCGGCAGTTTGCGAAGGAGTAGACGCGGGCCCAGCTCGGATCTGGTGGGGGTCTTAGAAATGTCGTCGAGAGACTGACACCAGCAGGGTCTTGAAAGGCAAGAGAGGGCCATTAGCGGTGCATGGAGAGGCGCTTCCAGGCGACGAAATAGCACAGAAATGTTATGAAGGAGAAAGGATTCCGGAAAACCTGTGTGCCTGTGGTGGGTGTGCTTGTGGTGTGGGTTGTTGCGCCTGTGTGGTGTATGTGTGTGTGGTATGTCACAAATGTGTTCTGTGTGGGGGTTGCGTGTGCATGTGTGGTGTGTGAGCATGTGGATGGACGTGTCCGCACAGGTGTCTCGTGCAAGCCCCCGTCCACCTCACGTGCCCTTAGCACATGGATTCGGGGGCAGCAGATCCCTCACTGCCCCCCGACTCAGGAGTGGAACAGGATGTGAGATGGCTAGATGGAGGCCTTGGAAAGCTCCTGCACTTGATAGTTGAGATCCTGAGCGGGGAGAGGACTCTCAGGGCCACATGCTCCTCACACCTGCCTCTTCCTCCATTTCGGCCTTGTTGGGACCTCCGAGGGAGGGGGCAGGCTAGGGCGGTGGTGTCAGACCTGACCTGGAGGGAGCGTGCCATCCTGGGCTCCCAGTGTATAATCACGGGGAACTTTGGGGCCGACAGCCTGCGTGCAGCAGGATGTTGAGGGCCAGGTCCCACCGCTGGTTCAATGAAAGGCCACCTTGGGAGGTGTTTCGGTCAAAGCTGAGGGCCACGTAGGTTTCCTGCAGCACCCCTAGGCTCTTTGCCCACCCTGCCCGCCAGTTGGCTTCGGTGGCCTCAGGGTGTAGGGTGGTGGCCCCGGCTTTATGAGGCAAGCTGGACTCCATTGCTTCCATAGCAATGGTTTTTGTTGCTCCTCTGTTAGGCCCAAGCCTGCAGCTTTCTATCATGCCAGGAGTGTGACCAGGAAGGTAGTAGAGCGGTAACTGTTTCCCGTGGAGTTAGGTGTCTCCTGCTTCTCCTGTGACTGGAGAGCTCGGAAGCAAAAACTCTGCACATCCCAAGCAGGACACAGCACAAAACAGTCATTCGGTGCGCTGTGAGGACCGGTGTCGTGGTTCAGAAGGTCACGTTGGCCAGGCTGGGATAGGAACAAGCAGGTGCGACCAGGGTGCCCTGTTCCAGGGAGCTTGGCGTCGTTTGGCATGGCGACGTCCATACTTCCGACGGCCCCGTCCGGCGACAAGGTCGGGGATGTCCACAGCCACACCCGGCCAGTGAGGCAGCATCCGCGCAGAGCTTCCTCGAGTCGGCCATGCTCGTGGTGGGGACGTGGAGGTGACGGTGGCCTTGTGGGAGCAGCGCGGCACCAACACATCTCACCAAAACAGGAACTGAACCCTTAGGGATGAAGTAACACAAACGTCAGGAACCGAGCTTGGGCTGAGAGGGGACCCAGGCCCCACTAAGTGGGCCCAGGAGAGAGACCATGGGGTTCCCTTCCCTCGGCCAGAGTCTGGAAGAACTGTCCCGGCAATTTGGGAAGGAGTAGATGCGGGCACAGCTCAGATCTGGTGGGGGTGTTAGGGAGGTCGTCTAGGGACTGACATCCGCAGGGGCTTGAAAGGAAAGAGAAGGCCATTAGCGTTGGGTGGAGAGGCGGCTCAGGGCAAGGAAATAGCACAGAAAGGTCATGAAGGAGAAAGGAGTCCAGAAACCCTGTGTGCCTGTGGTGTGTGTGCTTGTGGTGTGTGTGACTGTGGTGTGGTTGTGTTGCGAGTGTGTGGTGAATGTGTGTGTGGTATGTCACAAATGTGTTCTGTGTGGTGGGTTGCGTGTGCATGTGTGGTCTGTGAGCGTGTGGATGGACGTGTCCGCACAGGTGTCTCATGCGGGCCACCCACACGTGCCCTGGACACTTGGTTTTTCGGGCAGCAGATCCCTCACTGGCCCCCGACTCAGGAGGGGAACAGGATGTGAGATTGCCAGATGGAGGCCTTGGAAAGCTCCTGCACTTGATAGATGAGATCCGGAGCGGGGATACGACCCTCAGTGCCACATGCCCCTCACACCCGCCCCTTCCTTCACCTCGGCCTTGGTGGGACCTCAAAGAGAGGGGGCAGGTTAGGGCGGTGGTGTCCGTCCTGACCTGGAGGCAGCGTGCCAGCCTGGGCTCCCAGTGGGTGCATCATCACGGGGAACTTTGGGATCGACTTCTTGCGTGAAACAGGAAGTTGAGGGCCAGGAACCACTGCGGGTTCACTGAAAGTCCACCTTGGTAGGTATTGTGGTCAAAGCTGAGGGCCACGTTGTTGGCCTGCAGCACCCTTAGGCTCTTTACCCACCATGCCTGCCAGTTGGCTGCGGGGGCCCCCGGGTGGGGCGAGGGGCTGTCCAGGCTTTATGAGGCACGCTGGACTCCATTGCCGCCATAGCAACGGTTTTCTTACTCCTCAGTTAGGCCAAGCCTGCGGCATTCTATCCTGCCTGGAGTGTGACCAGGAAGGTAGTGGAGCGGTTTCTGTCTCCCGTGTTGGTAGGTGTCTACTTCTTCTCCTGTGACCAGAGAACTCAGTAGCGTAACCTCTGCGCATCCCAAGCAGGACACAGAACAAAACAGTGATTCCGGGCGCTATCAGGACTGGTGACGGGGTTCAGAATGTCACGTTTGCCAGGCTGTGATAGGAACACGCAGGTGTGGCCAGGGCACCGTGTTCTAGGGAGCTTGGCGTGGTGTGACGTGGCGGCATCCATCCTTCCGACGGCCCTGGCAGGCGGCAGTGTTGGCGGTGTCCACAGACACACCGCGCCAGTGCGGCAGCCTCCGTGCATATATCCCTCGAGTTGGCCATGTTCGTGGTGGGGACGTGGTGGTGACGGTGGCCTTTTGCGGGCAGCGCGGGACCAACACATATCACAAAAAAGGAACTGAACACTTAGGGATGACGGAACACGAATGTCAGGACCGTGCTGGGGCTGAGAGTGGACCCAGGTCCACCAAGTGGGCTCAGGAGGGCGACCGTGGGGCTCCCTTCCCTTGGCATGAGTTTGGAGGACCAGTCCCAACTGTTTGGGAAGGAGTAGATGCGGGCCCAGCTCGGATCTGGTTGGGGTGTTAGGGAGGTCGTCTAGGGACTGACACCCGAAGGGGCTTGAAAGGCAAGAGAGGGCCATTAGCCGGCGTGGAGTGGCGGTTCAGGGCAAGGAAATAGCACAGAAAGGTCATGAAGGATAAAGGAGTCCAGAAACCCTGTGTGACTGTGGTGTGGGTGTGTTGGGTGTGTGTGGCGTATGTGTGTGTGGTATGTCACAAATGTCTTCTTTGCGGTGGGTTGCGTGAGCATGTGTGGTGTTTGAGCGTCTGGATGGACGTGTCCGCACAGGTGTCTCGTGCCGACCCTCGGCCCCCTCACGTGCCCTGGGCACATGGATACGGGGGCAGTAGATCCCTCACTACCCCCCGACTCAGGAGGGGAACAGGATGTGAGATAGCCAGATGGAGGTCTTGGAAAGCTCCTGCACTTGATAGATGAGATCCTGAGCGGGGATAGGCCTCTCAGGGCCACATTCCCCTCACCCCCGCCTCTTCCTCCACCTCGGCCTTGGTGGGACCTCCGAGGGAGCGGGCAGCCTAGGGCGGTGGTGTCCGAACTGACTTGGATGGAGCGTGCCTGCCTGGGCTCCCAGTGGGTACATCATCACGGGGAACTTTGTGATCGTCATCTTGCGTGAAACAGGAAGTTGAGAGCCAGGACCCACTGCGGGGTCACTGAAAGTCCACCTTGGTAGGTATTCTGGTCAAAACTCAAGGCCACGTAGGTGGCCTGCAGCACCCCTAGGCTCTTTGCCCACCCTGCCCGCCAGTTGGCTGCAGCGGCCCCCGGTGGAGGGTGGCGGCCCCGGCTTTATGAGGCACGCTGGTCTCCATTGCTGTTATAGCAAAGGTTTTGTTGCTCCTCAGTTAGGCCCGAGCCTGCGGCTTTCTATCCTGCCTGGAGTGTGACCAGGAAAGTAGTGGAGCCGTTTCTGTCTCCCGTGGAGGTAGGTGTCTCCTTCTTCCTCTGTGAACGGAGAACTCGGAAGCGTAAACTCTGCGCATCCCAAGCAGGACACAGAGCAAAACAGAGATTCGGGGCACTTTAAGGACCGGTGTCAGTCACGGTCTAATGTCTAAGGACCGGTTCAGAAGGTCACGTTTGCCAGGCTGTGACAGGAACAGGCATGTGCGCACAGAGTGCCCTTTTCCAGGGAGCTTGGCGTGGTGTGGCGTCGGGACGGCCATCCTTCCGACGGCCCCGGCAGGCGGCAGGTTTGCGGTGTCCACATCCACACCAGACCAGTGCGGAAGCCTCCGCGCATAGCTCCCTCGAGTCAGCCATGCTCGTGGTGGGGACGTGGAGGTGACGGTGGCCTTGTGGGAGCAGCGCGGCACCAACACATCTCAACAAAACAGGGACTGAACCCTTAGGGCTGACGGAACACGAACGTCAGGAACCGAGCTTGAGCTGACAGCGGACCCAGGACCCACCAAGTGGGCGCAGAGGGGAGTGGTTCCGGGCGCAGTTCCGGCAGTTTGGGAAGGAGTAGACGCGGGCCCAGCTCGGATCTGGTGCGGGTGTTAGGGAGGTCGTCTAGAACTGACACCAGCAGGGTCTTGAAAGGCAAAAGAGGGCCACTAGCGGTGCGTGGAGAGGCGGCTCCAAGCAAACGAAATAGCACGGAAATGTTATTAAGGATTAAGGATTCCGGAAAACCTGTGTGCCTGTGGTGTCTGTGCTTGTGATGTGTGTGCCTGTGGTGTGGGTGTGTTGCACATATGTGTTGTATGTGTGTGTGGTACGTCACAAATATGTTCTGTGTGGTGGGTTGCGTGTGCATGTGTGGTGTGTGAGCGTGTGGAAGGACGTGTCCGCAAAGGTGTCTCGTGCGGGCCACCCACACGTGCCCTGGGCACGTGGTTTTTTGGGCAGCAGATCCCTCACTGCCCCCCGACTCAGGAGGGGAACAGGATGTGAGATGGACTAATGGGGGCCTTGGAAAGTTCCTACACTTGATAGTTGAGACCCTGAGCGGGGAGAGGCCCCTCAGGGCCACATGCCCCTCTCCCTCGACTCTTCCTCCACCTCGGCATTGGTGGGACCTCCAGGAGAGGGGGCAGGGTCATAGCGGTGGTGTCTGACCTGTCCTGGAGGGAGCTTGCCAGCCTGGGCTCCCAGTGGGTGCATCATCACGGGGAACTTTTGGATGGACATCCTGCGTGAATCAGGAAGTTGAGGGCCAGGGCCCACCGCAGGTAAACTGAAA